>JAMKCH010025069.1:0-34443 GCA_023653785.1 Ophioderma brevispina | reverse complement strand
TAGATCACACCTGAAGTGAATTAAGCCGAACACGCCCCCAAGTCTTTGAATAAGATGATGATTTAGTACTTTCTGTCGTGCACGACAGAAAAGTCCAAGCACGGTGATCTTATGGGGGCGATTACGATAGTCAGGCAGTTCAAAAAAGGTTTTCTGTTTTCTTTTGCACTTGTTTGTCCATAAACCTTCGAAACGTTTCTTGGTAGGTGGTCCTAAAATCGATCTGTGCATTGAGAGAAATCGTATCCTAAAAAATATCCTCAGGTCACTTTAATTCAGAGTTTCAAGCGGCCGTAAGTATATATTGATATTATAGGAATGGGGTGCTTATATGCATGATTATAGCAGAAAATCTATGACGAAGCGAAACTCAATTCAAGGCACGCGAGGATCAAGTTAATGATACAACCCGAGAAATAAATTGGTAAATATTATATAGAAGCTCGGAGAAACTGCCGAGCACAGAACTAAATAAGACGAAAAAACACGGTCTCGAACCCGGGCCTCTCGCTTTCTCGGCGTGAGAAAATACACTGGGCCACAGAAGACTGTGTTAATATGGATACCAGTGAACGAGCACTATATGTACATTATGTGCTTCGCCAGTTTCTCGGAGGCTTCATATATAATATTACCAATTTTACTTTCTCGGGTTTGTACATTTACGGTGCTCCTCGCGTGCATTGAATTGAGTTTCGCTTCGTCATAGATTCTGCTAGAATCATGCATATAAGGCACCCTATTCTATAATCTAAAAATATAATCACGGCCCCCACGCTTGGAACACTCTGAATAAAGATGAAATACATCAGGACTCGCTTCCACAATGGTATCCATTCTTAAACAGTTCCTCTGTGGCCCTGTGGTATTTCTCACGCCTAGAAAGAGAGAGGCTCCAGGTTCGAGACCGTGTTATTTTTGTTTTTTATTTAGGTTCTGTGCTCGCCAGTTTCTCCAGAGCATATTAATATTTACCAATTTACTTTCTCGGGTTGTATCAGTTACTTGATCCTCGATGTGCGATTTGAATTGAGTTTCGCTTCGTCATAATTCTGATAGAATCATGCATATAAGGCACCCGATTCTTAATATAAAAATATAATTATCGCCGCTTGAAACTCTGAATTAAAGAGTGAAATACATTAGTGCTCGTTAACTGGTATCCACCACATTAACACAGTCTCTGTGGGCCCAGTGGTATTTCTCAAGCCTCTAAGAAAGCGAGAGTTCCGGGGTTCGAGGGACCCGTGTATTTTTCGTCTTTATTTGTTCTGTGATCGCAGTTCTCGAGCTTCTATATAATAAAATAAATCATATACAATATCCTTGTGAAATTGCCACATTTTGATACCTAGGTCGATATACTTTGGACGATGTATGACCATTTTGACCTTTGACCTTGTGTCAGGATCACTAACGGCAAGCAAAAAAAATGACACATCGGATTTTCTGAATAGTCAGACCCAGTAGCTGAGTATTAAGTTTATAGTGGTTGCCAACAACTAAACATGACTTCACCAAATTTTACCATAGGCCCCTCCACTTTTTTTGAAAAGAGGCCTACTTTTCAAATATTGGAAAAGGTCAAAATTAAAAAATAAAAAACTTTTTATTTTGTCTTTTCAAAATTGAGTACATAGTGGATGAATACTTTAGTTAGAAATCGAAAAAATGAACAATGAGACAGCCGTTCTAGAGAAGAACGAGTGCTTCGTGGAAAAGTTAAACCTTGCCTTTTACTTCGGTATTTGTGGAGTCAAAAAAATCTTGTCTGAAAATTTGCCAAATTTTGCGAAAATTTGAACTGAGAAAATTCAGTGTTTTGAGAAACCCTCATTAAAAAGGGGACTTTTCACACAATTTCAAGCTACTCTTTTTCAATTAAACGTGATCTTTGAACTTCAAAATTGAGTAGTGGTGAGGAAAATACATCTTTATGCACTATTGAATAAAACATCTTTTTGTCTCTCACTCCAGAATCCTTGTTGCTCACACTGCATTAGTCTTTTGCTGTTCCCTGTTCCAATGCTGCTGGGAACTGGAAACAGAAATGCGGGATAAAGATATTTGGAAAAGAAGGTGTCACGAAGAAAGTGATGATGATGATGTGATCATGCTGATTATTTGATGGTGGATGCTCTTCCTAATGCTGAGGGGAGACAATTGATTCACGCTCCACTGATGTTCAATATTTACATCCAGACCTTCATGCACAATCTGCCAATAAGTTACAGCTATGCCGTGAAGACTTGGGCTATCCTAACACCATTATTGATTCTTATTCGTGATTCTTTATTGGCATCTATCCTCAAAAGCACCCCCCCTACTTGCGGTCAATTGATGTGTAACGGTGCGTTGCCCTTCCAAGTGAAGTTTATATAACACGGCGATAAACAAAAATGAAGGAGGCTGGGACTTGGTTTACAACCCACAACGGAGAACAGGTGGCAGACATCTTAATGGTAGAGCGGCGAGCGAAGGCCGAGTATGATGATTACAAGCAAAATGAGGCGACAATAGTTTAGTCTAAGTTGTCTGAGTGTTTTTTTTTTAATTAAACCGCGTTTCGGCTAACGGGCATTGATCACGAGTATAACGGTGAATAGAGAGTGGCTGACAAGGGACGTGGCTCCGTCCATCGCAGCCCACTCTTATTCTCGTGACAAGGCCGTTCTATTAAAGTCGGTAAAAAAAAACACCCAGACAATGCTTGTATACAACAATGCGTGTCATTCACGCTAAGTTCTATCCTTCTAACTGTTTTTGATCATGTATTGATGCCGGACTTCTTACTGCTGGTAGATGTACCAGAGTGGGATTGACATTGGGGAGAAATTGTTGGTAATGGAGATAATTGCCTGGTCTTGATTTGGTGTCAAACGCTGGGGGGATGGCTAATATAACGATGTCATGAGGATTGTTTAAACATGTTCTGGGCAAGGGTTGAAGTTTTCAAGTGTGCCCCGTTTCGAAGTTTGGAGCATAGTAGTCGCGCTATTGGCTACTTGCCTTGAATACTTCACCTTTAAATTGTTTAGCAGTCTTGGCGAAAGGTTCCCACCTTGAACGATGCATATCTTTGATAAATTCAGGTGTTTATTCCTGACAGACCTGATGCTGCTGGTTCTCCAAGATACTTGGTGGATTTCTCATTGAAGATGACATCTCAGTCGATAGAATAGATATATATTTTAAACCAAACTATCTGGTTGCCATTTTGAGGTTGCTAAAAAGGAGAAAAGAGAAAGAAGAAAAAGCCTAACAATATTCACGCCAAGTTGCCTCATCATGCTAAGAAAACCCACAAAACTATTAACCGATTCTACCTAGAATCTGTCTTCAGAAGTGTAATTTTGGCGGCTAAGTGTTAATACCTTGGGAACTAAGGAAAGAAATCTTAATTTACCTTCATATCCCATTCTCTATCCTTAAAGTGCCACGATTCTTTCATTTTTTGTTTGTTCTTCAACAAATGGGTTAGAAGTCGTTATTCGAGTCGTCATAGACGCACACCCTTTGGCACGTTCTCTACACACAGTTGGAATTACTTGGAGGGGGTTTCATCCCCATGGACAACAAATTATTGAACATAAGCTGATAAAATCCCCATTAAAAGGACTTTTTATGTTAGTTCTTTATTGCAAAACTCCTAAACTCCCATATGAAAAAAAAACCAAAACGATCCCCAAAATTGCAATGATCGCACTACGTTACAAGGGGGTTCCATGTTAAGAAATTTAGCCACCATCAGCATCAGTCATTTTCTTCAAGGATTTGTACATTATTCATTAATTCATATTTATTCAGTCAGATCAACATTTGCAACGTATAATTAAAATTCACATAAAATAAAAAATTTAAAATGATATCAAAAACAAAAAACATGTTGATGAAAACCAAGGTATATTTATGCTGGACGGCCATGGTTCAGGTTTAAATGACAAATTAGTCAAATGATGTAAGCTAAATTAAGGGTTGATGAAACATTTTTATATCCCGTGTTCACAAACATATAATTAGTACCTAAAATTGTAAAAATACTCCTGATAGATAAGTAACCCCGCCGAAATATAGCTAATCTATGTGTTTCCATAAATACGTATGGCGGCTGCTATTTGGATTTATGCTAATAACTCAAAACGCACAAGGACAACGTTATGCAACTTTTATTTCATAAGATACCTCGAAATGCATTCGAAAAGTTTTCGTTTTTTGTCTTAATTTTTCCCCTTTCTTTAATTTTTTTTTGGGTCTCTATTTTGACTGGGACGATATGATGAAGAGAAAAGCAAATTTGGGAGACCTTTGTTGGCTGTCAGCTTACCAGCAGTTAGATATGCCGTTTTCTTAATTATGGCGGCCATTTTTGCTTTGGCAAATTATAAACAAATTAAGGGTCAAACATATTTGTTTTCTTTTATATCCATGTTTCCCAAAACATAGAAAGAATTAGTACTTAATATTGTGACAATATCCCTGAGAATTGCATAAATATGAGTTTATGCAATTTACTCAAAACTGAAACATAGCCAACTTTTTTTAGCTATGCTTTATTAGGATGACCTCTCAGAAATGCATTCCATCAGGTGTTCAGTTGTACTATTTTTTCAGTCTCAAGTACTCTTTTTTTTACTGGACCTAAACTTTCATGGTTGATTGATCCGCTTCATATTTCAGCATTATAGGGTTTTAGATACATTTTTAAAAGGGTTCTCTTAGAAAAAAAATTCTCTAGTTCATAATCTTTTAAAAAGGTTCGGCTTTTTCGATTTTTTATAGGATTAGGGTCCAGGATAGGACTAGTCCTATATAGGCGGGACCATGGCCTCCAAATTTGGAGGACCTGGCTCGGAAAGATTATACCATGTAATACCACTGTTGTAAAATATGAATGTCTTGTCAGTTGCCGTAATGGCATGTTTAGAAAAAAAGTCAAGCACCTGAATATTGTGCCAATTTTTTTAAGGTTGGGTGGGTATACAAATCCAGGATTATTGTTATGTATCTTGTGAAATGCGGACAAAGTGGTAATATTGTAAAGTTGCTATATAACAGTACTACCACTGACATATTTTAATCACCTTTGTCATTTTATTTACCTTAACATTCTTTATTAAACAAGGGTCAAAGGTCAAATGAGTTTTTTCCGTACTGAATTTTAATACCATACTATATGTACACAAAATGATTCTACATGTCACTTTCCTACCATCTGAAGATGGATGATGAATTCGTTATTGTTATTAGTTTATAGAATTCTATTGTTGAGTTAGGTCCCATGTTGTATATTTTAATAAAGGAAGGTGTGGTCATTATTTACGACCAGGGGAGATGGAGGATTCACACATTGTTTCGTCGAAAAATTGCGGCGCCCCCGTCGCTTCCGTTCAAAAATGGTGGTATTCCCTGATTTATGAGATTTTCCATTTAAAAGTTCACGTCCCCCCCCCCCCCCACTGAGTTAAAATAGTTCATATTCGCACTCGTGCGTACACTTGTTCTTCGTATCCTCCTAGCGTAAATCCGCCATTCCCTGCCCCCGTAAATAATACCCCCCCTAAAGTCCAGGAATTGACGTCACTCATTATTCCTCTTCCGGAAGGCCTGGAGGACCATAAACCGCCTCCCACCAGAGTTTCCAAACCATCGAAACTTCCTGTGTCTGCCAAAACTCAATTGGTGAGCAAATCCTCGCAAATGGTCGTTTCAAAGATATTGATAAGGATTCACAAACGCTCTGTTGAAAAAAGTAACCCGTCCCTGGCGTGGACAGGGTCACTTTCTTAAAACCCTTATCACTAGCTTAGATTAACCTCTGCTCTCAGCAACTTAAGAGTGGAAAAGCCCAGGGGCCTGATAATTATTTACCATCGGAGTTCCTGATGCACTGTGGTCATACAATGTCTGGCTGGGCTCCAGGAGTCTATAGAGTTGCCTTAACAACCATCCTACCACGATCTGGAGGAAGGCGCTACCATACATCGCACTCCCAAACCAAAACAGGCGGTGACAGACCCCAAAACATACCGCCCAAGATCACTACTGTGTGTTTCCTTCAAACTCCTTGCATCCGCCCGGTTGTGAGCCAAGTCATCGAATACCATCTCTGCCTGAAGAACAAGCAGGATTCGCCAGTGGCCAGAGCACTGCCAAAGATGCAAAAACAATGATATCGAGGAGAGCTTTGAAAAGCGTCATAAGGCAGGCCTCATCTGGGGACATTACGCAGCATTATGGACCACCGTGTGGCACTAGGGCTGACACTCAATGCTTCGCAGGATTCATCCAGTGAACGTACATCACATATCATAATTATTGAAACAGGCTTTAAAACCGTAGCATGTTCTTAACGAACAGTGATGGGCAGAGCAGGGACCTCGTTAGTCTGAGGAACGAGGTCCCACAAGGATCAGTATTTGGCTCCCATGCTGTTCAACTAGTATATCAGCGACTTACCTCAACAACATCTAGGACCATTTATGGCTACGTCTGTGATCTTAATTGCCCTTCTTCAATTGGACAGAAAATAGACTGAAGTGAAGTATACTACTGTAGATGGTGGGCCTACTTGCAGAATATCTCAAGACCTTTAGACTCAAGCTGAGTGAAAGATAAGACCACTGCTGCTGCCTTTCATTTGACACCAAAGGGCTCATAGCCAGCTCCAAATCACCCTCAATGAAAGTGCCTCTGCCTTCGTCCTACACCAACGTTATTGGGGAGTGAAGCTTGATCGGAGTTACTTATCGGCAGCACTCGAGTCAGTATGTACAAAAGGTATCTTCGGGAATAACCTCCTGTGACGCCCTTGCGGATCTTATGGGGTGATCGCCACCACTCTAACGCACCAACCGCCCAGTGATCTAGTCTACAGCGTAACTGAATATGACGCCCAGATGGTTGACAATAGATCTAATACCAAAAAGCTGGACACAGTTTTCAACGAGACCATGAGAAACCATTACAGCTGCCTCGTCCCACACCCACTCTGAGCTTCTTTGAGGCATAGCACCAGCATGCCTTTGGAGAGAACATCACACATATAAAAACTGGTGAATATGGCTCTGCTGGACAAACATCACCTGCGGATGCCATACTACTGTTTCCGCCGCATCCTACTTAACTCTCCAGTCCCATTTCAACATATTACAGACATGGAACACTACGTGGCTAGATACCCCAAGACAGACCAATTCACTCTCACACCTTTGAAGGATTCCCTCCTGGTAGCAATTTCCACGCAAGGACTGGACACCTTAAAACGGATTCGCAAAGGAGTCGGTCGCTTCAACAGCATATGCACCGAGGGGCCATCTCCAGTCTGTCAACGTGGTTCTCCACAGCTCAGACTGTGAATTACATTCTCAATGAGTCCCCTAGCTACCATTCGTCCACCGGTGGAAGAGACATCTCAAAACCCAACCAATCAACGTGAGATGGCTCCACAAATCAATCATTAGATGCTGCCCATACGTAAAACTCGCTAAATGCTATGGCTATCCCGAACACAGTGCAATTCTTGCAAAAAATTGTACAAATATGCCACACATTAAATATTAGGCTATTGGGACAGCCAAAGGCCACTGCCATAAACGTAGGGTAAAGTGGAGTAATATACCCCCTCCCCAAAATTTAAAAAATTCCAATAATTTTATTTAATTCTTTATCGTTTTTCATAGCAATTGGAAAGATTTGGCTTTCCCGAAAAATTGTTTCAAAAGTGGCCATATTACCCCATGCGTAGGGTAATATGAACCAACCTCGTTATTGCAATAGAAGCGGGGTAATGTAGACCTCACGAGATCATGTGTATGGCAAGTAAAAAGGTCATACCTATTGGTCCACAATGAGTGCTTTCGACACGTGATCTTCGTATGCCCTGTCCAAGGTTCACACAGGAATCCAGGGGTCCGTCCCAGATCAAACGTGCATAAAGTATCCATACAGCCTGGAGCCGTTTGGAATTAGCGGTCAGTAGGAATTTGAACATGTACTCATACATGGGTAACGTCAGTGACTATATTGCTATCTTAACAACCTCCAGACCGATGCTCAAGAGAAAATGGGGATGTTTTAATATGTCACTGACATTGGAAAAAAGAACGTGTTGGAAAGTGTAAATTAAAAATATTCTTTGTTTTCAGGACACTCACTTCGTTTATAGCTGAAAAACGAATGAATAGTTGTGAATTGATGTTTTTTTCTTCACGTAGCAATAGAGAGGACACTCCTTCCATTCCTAGTTAAAAGTTATAAGGTGTCCATATGCCATGGGGGCCCATAATTACGTACTCCACTTTACCCTAACGGTGCATCAGTCTTATTATTATCGTGTCCAAACACTGAGCTTCTCAAATTTGACCAGCCAGAGATGGGTATACAAAGTATCGCTGTTCACTGAATTCCGCATAGGTTTGTGCATTGGTGCTCCAACACTGGAAGACCAAGAGATGTTCACATTGTCTGTGGTGCTGTTCCCACAACTACAGGTAGGATATGCTTCCAGGTAGCCGCACTTCTGCAAGAAGCCTTAGATCTGGCCCAGTTCTGGTGCTTTGTGGAGGCATCAACCATTTCAAGGCTTCAGCCCAGAGGAGATCAGCCCAAGATGAACGATGCCTCACCAGTTCAATACCAATAGGTGGTTACTGTGATAGCAAGTCTTTCTTTCACAAGGCGGCTATCTCTTCCGCTCCTTAGAGACTGTTTCAAGAGGTTGGACTTAGCTTAAGAAACTCTATCTCTCTGGATTTAAGGAGGTTGGACACAGGTTCTGTCCAGACATAGGGTGCTTAACATGAGATACTTGGAGCTATCCTCTTACATGCTCGCGGCTACGACGGATATCTGGAGGAGCAAATTCCTGCTGGATATTATAAGTTTTCCGTGAGTTGGCGGCAGATCCTGAATAAGCATAGAGGAGGCATTTAACGCTGAATCACGCCTTGGCATGTGTTGATCTTTTCCATACAAGGGGCAAGCCTACTCTGCACATGAGTGAGCAAAGGGCAAGTGCCGTCGATTTTCGGGTATGTGGGCGAGCACCCAATCTTGTGCATATGAGTTTGTTCAAGATGTTATTGCGTGAACATAATTATCTTCGTCTTCTCGATGGTGGATATTATAAGAGAGGAGTGCGGTCAAGATAACTCTTCTTCAAGGAAAACAGGGTTATCACACAGTGCTCAAGGGGTGTTCCAGACCAGGTAACTTTAAGCTGAAGTTTGGCTTCAGGGTTGCGTAGATGGAAAAGCACGCACCTGGGTCATTAAAATGGATTTGCACGTACCCCCATTCTTTATACTTCTCGGTGGTTTTCCTCAAATAAAGGAGTTGAGTTCATACAAAGCTTTGGAGTGTGCGCTCATTCCAAGATAGTCTGCATAAAAAAACGACAGGTTCCTGAATTCCTAGGTTGGTCGTTAGATGTTGAACAGGAGAGGTGCAAGCACACTCCCTTGTGGTAGGTCCATTCTTGAGGCCTACGCCATCGGCCTTCTCGACTCTAGCGAACAAAGAAAACATCCTGGTTGCCAGCAGATAGAAAACATATAGTCGGCCTTTTGAATAATGACATGTTAGAGGGTGAATAGTGTTCCGTACTTACTGTGACTAGATTTTAAAAATGATACCACGCCGGGCACATGTGGTCCAATGGATACAACGATCGACTCATGACCCAAAGGTCCGGGGTTCGAGTCGCTGGGCCAAGGTTTTGTCAACTTGGGCAAGGCATTTTAACTCGCTCGCCTCTCTCCACCCAGTGCAAATGGGGAGCGGTTAGGAATAGTGTCCATTGAGCACCGACCAAAGTATGAGTATGCCTCAGGCATTTGTAAGGCAGCGGAATAAATGTAAAGCGCTTGATACATTGTGAAAGGCGCTATACAAATGATGAAAGGCGCTATATAAATGTCGACATTTACTTTATTTTTTTATTAGCCGATCATTTCGGCCTCAATCCCGCCACTCGCACCATCGAACCTGAGAATGTTTGGATTATTAGAAGTTTGTATTTTGTCTATTTAACCTGCAAAAAATGGGCTGAACTTTTCCCATTTGGGTGCTACAAGCTAAATTGGTTGTTTACTTTTTCCGAAAAATATTAGTGCAGTAATCTGTACAGTCGCAGTATGCTCACGTTTAAAACGCCACAGCCCCTCCCCCCGGAACTCTTCTGTTTGTGCAGAATGTAAACATCCAAATTGTTTTCAATCTCGTGGAAGTGATTTAGTAAGGGTCCTTTTCATTATGTCAATTTTTTCATGCCATTATATCCTTTAAGGTTGGCCAAAATTTGGAATAGTTAATTCAGCATGTTCTGTAAATTCCAAGAATACAGCTTTCGCATCGCTAATACATTTGACATATATGAAAATGATGTAATTGGTGTCGTATATTTTGCAATCCCTACATGTCTAACCATATAGGAAGCCAATAGTCAATAGCTGTCAATGCCCCCCATCGGTGCCACATATCACTTTCCATCTACTTGAAATGTCAATTCTTGGAACAATACCAATCATCATCGCTTTCTATAGATTCCTTGAGGGGGGGGGGGGGGGTTGACATCATCCTTGCATCATCAAATCTTAGAGAAAATTAGCAAAATGTTCGAATTCTGAATCAATTACGGCAAAACCTCAAATTCACTACAGAAATATCACACGTTAAACATGTGCCCGTGATTTGGGTTGAAACCATTGCTAGGGCACGAAGCATGTTTTACGCAAGGTTACATCATTTTCTATACGGCTATCTTATCTTCTTCCTTGTTTGCTAACTTACTAAAGCTACATGTTGTATGCACAAACTCATGTGTGTTTAAAAGAAATAAATATGCAGATCTGCTATGACATTTTGATCGTTGTGGCGCATTACATGCTATTTATAATTTTGACAATTTGCACGCCAGCTATTTCGCGTATGTTGCGATTTTTTTTGTTATTGGGGGTGTGGTGGGGTGGAAGGACACTTACTGAACCGTGCATGGTTTTTTTCTCTATATCCCCATCCCGCTGCCAATGCATCTCAAAATTATTACGCATCATAATTGAAGTAATCCGGTGTGAAAACAGATTAGTCCGGCGGGAGAAACAGCCGGGGCTCCATAGCGATAACGGAATAAAGATTGAAACTAATGTTGCGTGAAGAGTCAACTGATCGATGCCTATTGCTCCCGGACTATGAGAACGCAGGACGATTAAGTCTTCTAAACGGCATAGGCAAAAGTTTGTATCACAAGAATTTGTTACAGCAAGTAAAGGAAACAATATGAAAATTTTAAAATGCGGTATGTTAATAATTAGGATTCCATTTAGACCACCCCCCTCACACCGTGGTGTAACATGTAAAATAGTCTTAAAACGGATATTATTGGGACTATTACTTATGGATAAAAAAAGAACCACTTACAAGACACAAATTAATGAAAATCCATTCACCAGGCGATAAAGCAGTAATCTCGAATAATTCAAATTTTGTGAAGAATAAGCAACCTTTGTAGAAATCATTTCGATATTGGTCCTAATTTCTTCCGCCTATCTTTTCTTTAAATTTTATTTTGCATTTTTTCGCAAGATAGACTCTAATCATCATTATTTTATATGGCAAACGTCTTAACGCTATGATATAATTAAACTCCGATATTTGTTATATGATACCCCTACTCCTAATACCGTTTTCTTAACTACTTTTTCATTAGCCTTTTTATACGCTTCCGGTATAGCACCACCACACCAACGGACAAGAAAAGATAATTTTACAACAGCACTTTTGGGGTGTCAAAGTCTGTACTTTTCTGAGCCAGGTCCAACCTTTTCTAAGCGACGTTTTGACCAGTGGGTCCCAGCCTAATAGGTTACGGTGAGTAATTATGATTAGGGTTAAGGTTTCGGTTAGAGTTTAAGGATGAAATATAGTTTTATGTTTTTATATTTGAGTTCTAGTAATCAGATCTAGACGTTGGTTTTTGTCGCAAAAATTATCAGAGGTTAAGAGGCTCAAGAAAATCGTTCATGAGTCTAGCATGAAACTGAAAACTTTTGAGTTTTTTTATATGACTGAAAAGTAGTAATTCACGTCATTGAAGTGACGATTACTTGAGTTAAGATGCTTGAAATTGGCGGGTCTAGGCTAAAAAATTCAGATCAAGATCTTGATCTGATTTTTTTTGGTAGGTCCCGGGGGGTCTCACTTTTGGTTTGGGTAGGGATAGGCGGCAGGATGTTTAAACAACTATCCCGAAAATATACAAAAAATTAAACAGATTTGCTACCCATCTTTATATCTAGTTGTTGAACCACCATCTCTTGACTTGTGACATTAACTTAGTTGCCCTCTATATATCTGTGCTAATAATGACATCTTGCGAGTTATGAATAGTTCTACAGGGTGAGTCAAAAAAAACTTGACCCTGATTGTGTCCGCCATTTTGAATTTTTAAATAATATAAATCTAACATATGTGGTATCTGCGGAAAGCTTATTCATTATCATTAATTTGCTGCAAAGATCATTCCAATCGGTTAAGTATAGGCCGAGCTATAGTCTTTTGAATCAAGAATCTGCAGTGAATAAATAGCCTGATTTTCTTCTGGACACTGATTTCCTTCGCTGAACGCCGTTCATTTCACTGTCAATCCGTGATTGATTCAAACGACTGTAGCTCGGTCTATAATTAACGGATGTGAATGATCCTGTGCAGTAAATTAAAGATAATAAACCCAGCTTTCAGATGAAACCAAATATGTTAGATATAGTTACTCAAAATTTAAATGGCGGCCACAGTCAGGGTCAAGTTTTTTTTTACGCACCCTGTATATCTGTGAGATTTGAAGAAAAACAATGCACAAAATAGCATGGACTCGGAGGTTTGGGGCGAGCGCCCAAAAAGCTAAGAGAAAGAATGTTAAATGTATTTGTGCAGTGGCGGCGGAACGGGAAGGGGGGGGGGTATGAATGGCCCTCCACTTTGAAAGGGGAGGGGCCTTCTCCCCTCCACTCTTCAAAAATTGATTGATGATACACGTGGATGATACCCGCTTAGCATAGCTGGACGAATCACGATAGCAAAGTATTGAAAATTTGCTCAGATAAGAGTGCCAAAGTAGCCCCTCCACTCTTGAAAATCTATCCGCGCCGCTGGAATAGCCTGAGTGTTTTTCCTCCACTTTCGGCTGCGACAGTGTTACTTTTGTAGTGACCTGCGCTAATCCGAAAGTGAACAACACGTCGCTAGTCCGAATTTTTTTAATTCGATTAGCGACGTGCTTTCCTTCGGGCTAGCGCAGTGTTTTTCACGTTCGAACACGCAGTGTCGCTACAATTTTAACACGTCGCATCCGAAAGTGAAAAACACGTCGCAGTTCGAATTTTTCATTCGGACTAGCGACGTGTTTTTTCACTTTCGGACTCGGCGGCGTTTTTCACTTTCGGAGCTAGAGACGCGTTTTTCACTTTCGACTAGCAGTGTCACTACAATCTTAACACTGCTCTAGTCCGAAAGAGGGTACACGTCATTAGTCCGAATTCTCATTCGAACTAGCCGACGTGTTTTTTCACTTTCGGACTAGCGCAATGTCACATAAACACAATTTCAACCTCCGCTACAGCAAACTGTAAAACACAGTCGCTATTCCAATATATTCGGACTAGCGAAGTGTTTTTCACTTCGGACTAGGAGACGGTTTTTCACTTTCGGACTAGCGCAGTGTCACTACAATCTTAACACTGCCGCTAGTCCGAAAGAGGAAAACACGTCATAGTCCCGAATCTCATTCGAACTAGCGACGGGTTTTTCACTGTCGGCTAGCGCAATGTCACTACAATTTCAAACACTCCGCTAGTCCGAGAAATGGAAAAACACGTGCTATTCCGAACATAATTCGGACTAGCGACGTGTTCTCAGATTCGGACTGACGACGTGTCGGACCAATGAACGGTATTTCATATTCGGACTAGCGAGTTTCGGACGAGCGACGTTTCGGACTAGCGACTTTTCGGAATAGAGATTGCCCCCCTCACAAAAAAAGAGCTATTCGCATTTGCTCTAATTCGCCTCACATTTCCCACTCCAAACCATTATTTCACAACTAACAACCTGAAAAATATTTATAGAAATAAACTTCAAATAGCGCTGTTCATGTACCGTTCTTCTCACAGTAATCTACCTAATTCTTTCAATGGCCTATTCACAAAAAAACAGCGAAGTACACAGCTATAACACACGTCATGCAACATCATTACCAGACTAATAAATGCAATTCTTCGCTAACCGAAATTCAATGTTATGTAGGCCCAACATTATGGAACCAACTTGAACCTCATTTACACATGTAAAACCGTACATAGGCTTAAATTAAATATAAGAAACAACTAATATGAATTATAACTATGAATAATGTTCACATGCACGTTTTTGACTTCTACGTGTGTCGCTGTACTTGCTTGCCTGTTTTGGATCACACATCCTTTACCCTTAGTCGCTCCTTGTCCCGTATTGTTATGTTCTGTTCGTTTTCTGTCCTTGTCCCTATATTGCCATATGCTATAACGTGGGATACATTGATTTGTGTATCTATGATGTTAAAACTATCAAATTTTGTTCTATATAAGTAGGGGGAAGATCAAAGTCTAAAGCCCCACTGGGTTTATTTTGATCCTTCCCGTTCAGAATTGTCCTTATGATAATCCCTACTTGCTTTTCACTGTGCATTTTGTATACAATTGCACAGTTGATTTCTGTAACCATGTTAACCTATATTAGTAATATTATAATCTCACTGATCACGTGGAGTTGTTATCTGATCAAACATTTCTTGCCATTTATCTTTTTTGTATCTATTATGAATAATTAACCTTTTCAACAATAATGATCATGTATTGCTTGTGCTTAAACGTCTTGTTTGTATGCTGTATTTTGTATTATATAAAACATGTTCTGAAACATTAATCGAATTGACTTTCGTTAGTGCCCAAGGGGGGGGGGGGGGTTCCATGGGACCCCGCACTAATTATCTCCTTAACGGCGTGGCCGATTTTATATTGTGGTACTGAAAAGAAGGCATTTAAAAGTCAGACAATTTCAAAAAAATTGGCAAAAAACCCCACGCGTAAAAGCGGCCAGCGCAACGCACAAAACAAATTTTTGGGGTCCCTAGGAAAACACCCCTTGGTCACTTAAGTGTTAAACAATGCCGCTGGGGTTGTATCAATCGGCGACTATCAAGACGTGCGAGACCGCTATCCATGTTAGAGGGTCAGTGGAAGGAACCCGTATTGCACCTCTGACCCAGGCTAGGTTGTAATTGGTTGTACTTGTAACTTTTCAAGAAGGGCCTAAAAATCACAAACCTAACAAAACTGGAACATGCACCTCAGTTGCCTTTGAACCTGGTCCATGACCTTTGACATCAACACATATGAAGGAACCCGATTTGCAACATTCACCCAAGTCTGGGTTAAATCCGACTTAAACTTTTCGAAGGAGACGCAAACAACGAAAACCTAACCACGACTTAACCAAACTGGAACTGGATCATGACCTCAGTTGACCTTGACCTTGGTCCATGACCTTTACATCATCCACATATGAAGGAACCACTATTGAAAGGAGACGACGGACAAACTCGGAACACCACACACCCCCAATAAACTACTACGGAAATGCGCACCCTCGGGATACCCCCTATGCTTTTCAAGCCAGTGGGTAAAATACTGATTGAAATATACATAATGCATTCGCTATCGATTTCCCCAAGGGTTTTAATTCATATCTCCCATGGGTCCAGGGAAAGTGTTAAGCGTCTTAATGAACTCTGTATCTAATTATACGATATTCTTGTTACCTTATATACTAGGGGCGGATCGGGAAGCCCCCCCTATTTTTTGCAAATCATAGGGCTGTCTGGAACATGACTCAGATGACCTTGGACCTTAGTCCATGACCTATGACATCATCTACACCTGAGGAACCCCTATTGCACCTTCACCCCAAAGTCTGGTTTAAATCGACAAAACTTGTCGAAGGAGATGCGAAGAACGAAAACCGAACCAAAACCTAACCAAACTGGAACACACACATACACATACATACATACAGACCTTCGCACCTCCGCCATATCCCCATCGCTTTTCAAAGCCAGGGGGATAAAAACCAGGAATTTGCATTTTTATAATGAATTGTGGCCTTTTGGATCATAAGTTGTCTTGAGGATGATGACGGAACATCTTGAGGATAAGAGTTAGTATTTATATAATTTTGATAGAATTTCGCTTCTTTTAACCAAATTAACTTAAAAAAATCAATATTTATATGAACGGCGGCCAATTGGATCTGCTGCGAGGGCTCTTGGCTAAAATCAATTAATATACAGTCAGGAAAGCCATACCAAAATATGGCACTTTTCACCCGGTCAAACATATATCCTGAAATTGATCTAAGCAACCCCCATATATACAGATAATGACAGAACACTGCAAAACGGGCAGTGATACTTAAAGTCAGCCTTCAAACAAATAACTGCAATCTGTGGGAACAAGATGCAATCTGTGGCCACCGATAGCAATCTGAGGCCCCAGATTGCCAATCTGAGCACAGATTGAATCTGTGAGAACGATTGCACACACTGTGCGAACAGAATGCAATCTGTGGGAACAGATCTGTAATCTGTGGGAACAGATTACGTAATCTGTGGGAACAGATTGCAATCTGTGGAAACAGTGACGAATCTGTGGGAGCAGATTGCAATTGTGGGAACAGATTACATGATCTGTGGCCACAGATTGCAATCTGTGGGAACAGATTACGTAATCTGTGGGAACAGATTGACAAATCTGTGGGACACAGTTTACGTAATCTGTGGCGAACAGATTGCCATCTGTGGCCACAGATTGCAATATGTGGGAAACAGATTGCAATCTGCGGGAACAGATGCAATCTGGGGAACAAGATGCAAGTGGACAGATGCAACCAACTTTTGTTTTGGGAACAGATTATCCAAAACAGATATTTTAACTGTCCCCATGGGGTCTTTAGTGTAAATATACCGAAATCGCCTGTCTACAAGGTACGTCTTATTCCGTGTGTTGACCCGGCAGGCTAGGACACTCTATAATGGGGGACGCTCAGTTTCTTTATACCGCTTCGCGAAATTTTTTCATCTTTAATAGCCATAGTTCATTAATATATTCATGATATTGTGTTTCTATTGTTATATGTGTCTATCGTATACGCGTGATTTCTTGGCCCCTTATTCGCGAAGGTTTATATTATTATAGGGCCAAGAACGCTCCTTAATCTTTGCTTGTCGCAGTGCGAGCCCGATCCTCCCAGTTTGAGAAATTAATTTGTTTCAAATGTTGTTAAAAGTGATATAGAAGCTAGACTGTAACTCACAAGTTAAAGACAGAAAAACAATACCGAGCCCCCGGGCCTTTGTACACCACGGGTCCGTAATGGAGAAAACACCCTCGCGGTCGACTTGTTTGAAATGCTTGACAAGGGCATGTACCAATGTTGAAAAGGTTGGTCGGATCGAAGCTCATGGCCGCAAAAAATAAAATTTTCTGTGCCCCATTTTACCTCTCGGGCTACACACACGAAACAACGCACATTGAAAATTGATACCCAGAATTTTATCATATATATTTCATTTATCATTTATCTTTCTACTTAGATACAGTGTAAGATATTACAAAGGGCCACAAATTCCGGATGTTCGTCAAGTAACATCGGTCCTAGCTATACAAACAGACCCAAAAACTTTAACAATTTCGTTCTAAATTTCTTTATAGGACACGGAAGATTTTAAATGTATTCTTCAATAACACCATGATCAACACTATTACGATCATTTCAAACTAATCCTTGAATATTCTTGAATAATCTTTACGGAATAAATGTATATATCAGGAATTATTGGTATGTGCTCAGTACTCAAACTCATAAATATTAAATGCTCGGGAACGATCGTCACAACTTATGCCCCAGGAACGCACTTGGGTCAAAATCTCATGGACGAATGTGTATTCGATAGAAAACGCGTTCAATGGGGAGAAGAATTGTGTCGCTTGAATGATGTTACAACGAGATTATCGTATTTGAATAGCGTTTTCATTAAAGGTGGGTGACACGATGGACAAACATAGTCCCCCACTTTACTTCATCAAAATGAAATTTTGAATCAGAAGGAAAGTGTGTAAGACTTGTCGTTATACAAGTATGGCCTATCCTATGACGATTCATACTACACAAATGTTTACTACATGCAAAAACAACAAGTTTGTTCATCTTAATCTTTGTATTTCAGGTGGGTGACCACGATGGACAACAAGTCCTCCCCACTTTACTTCATCAAAATGGAAATTTTGATATCAGAAAGCAAGTTTGTAAGAATTTTCGTTATACACAGTATGCCTATACTATGATACGTTCATACTACACATACGTTTACTACATCAAAACAACAAGGTTGTTCATCTTAATCTTTGTATTTCAGGTGGAGTATTCAAGGTGAACATAGGGAGCAAAGGCCTGGCACACCTTACTGTCACAAAAAATCATATCAAATGTTCCCGAATGTATGTGGAATAACATCTGGGTGAGCCATCTTGCGATGTGAATGTTAAAGTTGACCTTGACCCACGGAAAGGACAAAAAGTCAAAACTTTTTCAACCCCATGTTAAATTAAAGGCAAATTCCTTTTGGAAAACAATAAAAGAACACACCTCTTATTTGAAGTATACAACAAACACTTGTGGGTAATTCATGTTCAAGAGAACCTAAAAAATAATTCTCTGCAATAGGCACTGATAAAGATTATAAGTAGCACCCTACCTCCCCCCCCAAAAATACCAACAACCCATTCCCTGTCCACACCAATCTGACTGCAATGTCAGATATTGTCCCCTTCGATTTGAGACATTTTCACCCCCTGAAGTATGTTTTAGATGGGATATTTATAGGAAGCAAATTGATTAAAGTGATGTAAAAATATGGACAATTTTAGTCAAAAATTTCACAAAATCACCCCAAATCGTCCATTTTTAATGTGGCCTGTGACTGTTCAAGGGGTCTAGCTCAACAAATCTGAGGTCACAGAAAAGGTGCTGTGATGATTTACTTTTTTGATCCTAACATCCATCTCAATACCTTGATATACTTTAAGACAATTATTTTTTTTAAAATAACATGGACAAATTACTTTTTTGGGTAAAAATGATCAAAATCAGTCAATCAGTCAACTACAAGATCAATTTTCCAATGAGTGTAGCTGCTAATTGGGGTGTGGGTATCTATGGATAAGGGTGAAGTTGCGGGTTTCAGGCTTAACTGAATCTTAAATTGAGAGTTTAAGTGAAGAACCCGCTCAGCTGGTCGCGTGGTCAGTTCGTTTGATATTCAGATATGAGGGATACGGCTTGTAACAAGCTAGAAGACAAAGTTAAAATTGAAAGATTAAGAACTACCATAAGATTAACAATGGGAATGGCGAGTGGTGGGCACGTAAACTCTCACTCCCATTCCTCATAAAATAAGAGTTAAACTTTAAAACAAGGTAAGTTCTCAATTAATATCTGTCTATTTTATTTCCGAAATCTCGCTGAGAGATTAAGGTGAGATTTTAAAATCTATGGCCTCATATCTGCACTCTCGCAAGTAAAATACTAGCAAGTAATAATCTAACAGGCCTGGTAATCAGGTTCACCAGTATTAAACATTTTATTCCCATTGCGAGATACATGTATAAGAGCTTCTCGCCTCCAAATGAACGATGCCCGAGCTTGTTTTACATAAGCTTGCCCCGCTTAGCATTAGAGTATTTGTAAGCACACTAGCTCAAAACTTTCTATGCATTATATGCAAACTCTGCAAGCTAGCACTCATTCCATACCTGCAATATCAGTTCTAGAAACTATAGAACGTTTAACTAGACAAAAACTTTCATTGGAGAGTTTCATGCAGATTGCCCAGGTCAAGTTCATGTCTATAAATCTAAAGTTACACATTTACTTTTTCTTTGAAGAATAGCCTTTGTCAATCTATCTCAACAATGACAGGCTTTGTATAGTATAATTTGAATGTTTTCTCAGACGGACCATTCCGGCTAATGACTACTGAATATATCATCAATTGCGACCACATTGGACTGACTGGCCAATGAAACAGCGGCAGCTCTGGTTAGATGTGCCGCGAGTATGAGTTAATATCAAGCCCTGCTAGCCTCCATGCACAATTTTAAGCATCTGGAACTTTGTGTCGTTGAGACAGGCTCTAATGCCACGTTTTTTAACTTATAAGGCGAGTTTTCTCCTGTCACGAAGCTACTTTGTCTGCCCAAAATATATGCTTTAAGACGTATATAAACACATATTCGCATCCTCTCAGGGGATAGGAATGCAGCTTACAGTTGCAGCCGAGTGCTACCAGGTCTACTCTGACTAAGTAATTGCCATTATTAACATAAAATAGAAATCGGAACAGTCAAGGAATCTATGCTCATTTTTGAATGGTCTGGACTCTCTGGCCCGAAACTAACGCCAACAAGCATGACAACCTTTAGGGTTAGCTCTTATACCTAGATACACTACCGGAGACCATTTCCTCAGTAAGATTTAAAACAACTCAAAGTCCCAAATCTCTCTTATTTGGCATGGGATGGCCTCAAATAAAACCCACCCTTCATAAATCTGCATAATAATGGGGTGCGAACTGACACTGTGAGACACATTATCCAAATCAAAAAAGATGAAAGTGCAGACATGGGCAAGTATTAATTGCCACTATAAACTTAAGATTTTTGACATAAAAAAGATGCAATGTCAAAAATTCAATAAATGGAGTCACACTAGGCTGAACCTGAAAAACGTTCACATCTTCCCTTGGTGCGCAGAATGCCGTCATTGTTTTATGTAGCACATTATTTGCCTCTGAGTCCATGATCTCAGGCGACGATCTAGCCATCACATTCCCGCTTTGTGATATCCCTGTGCTTCATAGTGCTGTCCTGAAAGCCTGCAACAGAGAAGTATCGCTTCGATCATACGAATGGATGCTCTGCTAAGGTTTACAGGTTGCAATAATAGTTTTCTATGTACTACGGGACACTCAAAGATGCGTTGTGAAAGCAAGCCATGCCTATAGATGTAGGCAGTACCACGGTTGCGTTGGCCAATACGGCACCACAATGATTCCGTCAGCCCGATCCTAGATTGATTTTCTGTAAACACCGACTTAGTAAACAAAACGGTGCGAAATGCGTAGTAGAAATAGTATTGCCCCAATCTAGAGAAAAGGTATCGATAGCCATAGCCTCAGGATCAGGCTTCCATGCTACCTAATTTGGGCAGCTGATTATTCAGTCGAGATGCAAATATCAATTGTGATCGGTTTGCCAAATGTTCCACAATCTGTTTGAAAACAGTTCATTATTACCACTCAGGTGTTTGATCAGCTATATAATTTCTTGATTTATGCATCTGCTATGACAAGTGTCATGGACTGGTAGTGCGGTTGCTATCGACAGCCAAATATTGAGTTCGATACACCATTGACCAAAATTTTCGTGGTATGAAAATTACATGCCTGATGATCGGCAGTTCCACCCATGCTGTTTGACATATGCCTACAGCCGTAGTATTCGTCCACTCTTAAAAATATGCTACATTTTGCATATGATTGAGCATAGCGCTCTGACAGTCCATGAAAAATAGCTGCATTCTAAATAATTTATGCCATTGTTACAGGCAATACGAGTTTCGGACAGATTCCAACGGCCTCCAGTATGTTTTTTCAATTAGTAGCACCCCCCAACCAATGCTTACTAGCATCTGATATGAATTTCAGCATGGGCTTATGAGTCTAGTAAGAGAGCGAGTAAGAAACTGTAAATGAATCAATCCACCACTGTTAGATCAGTTAGATCATATGAGAAAAGTACCAGGTTCGCCATATCATAAGACATTTATTGCTTTAAGCCTGCTGTTTATCTGCTCATAGGCTCTATATGTAATCATAGCACAATTGAGACAGCTGCGAAATGTCGCGATCGGAAATAATTCCCTATGACTTGCGCTACATAGCGAATATGTAGGCAGCTCCTCTTGATTTTGTCACTTCTCTGCAATGCTGAGTAAGATCGGCAATTTTTTATATAGTGGGTATTAGTTGAACCCGCATTTTGTACAGAGTACAATAATGAATCCTAAATATCGGATAAGCTGCGTTGGTTTTAGCACAGCTTTGTCCCGGGGAATAACAAACCCCAAATTTACTAATAAGAGCTCTTTGTGTTTATCAACAGCACATGTGCTTTTCTGCTGCTCAAGTGATTTATCAATAATGACACTGTCATCAACACCTAGAACTGTAGTCATAGTGACCTAAGCCTTGCAACACAAGGATTTTAAAAGTTTAGTAAACAGCCTTGGTGCTTTGTACTTAAACCATTTGGTAAAGCCTTCAGTCGATATGCAATAAATTTACCATTCCATACGAACTTAAGGTGTTCCTGTGTTGTTTCGCAATCGGGACGTTTAAATATAATATGGATCCCGCGAGTCTGATTGATGCCATTTATAACAATGCCTTGTTGTTGTGTTGTTTTTAGATTGTGTTACAAATGTGAAAGCAACCTGGAACGCTCCACTTAAAATGGTGATGATCAAGTTTTTATCAATGTCGGCGGCTAGAGATCTTCTAGCAAATCATTCTAGTTCCCCCCGTCTTTTTTAGGCCTTGTAAAAATAGGCGAAATACATGGCTGAGGCCCCGAATAAGATGCGTTCGATAACCCCTTTATCCCATACAATTTTAATTTCTTGACAATGCTTTCGAAACTATCATCTTGGAGAACTGTGTGTATCACTGGCTTGTTGGGGTGGAAAACATTCCCGGTAGTGAAATTCTAATTCGTAAACTTTGCCACACACAGCTTTGCAAAACAAAAGAAATCTGAAAAGTAAATTAATTCCATTATGGATGCATAAATGACTTCAATCTGACCTCCAATTTGGATTTCTGGATAGGAGTGGACATAAAATATAGATGAAGGTTAAATTTAACTTAACAACCTCCTGCAAAGGAACGTATCGGTAATAGCGCCAAGCCATTCTTCTCTGATTCTTTGAGTTTGCTGTTCCTAGGAGTCGACCCTGCGTTAATTGCAGGCGCATGTGCTGATGAGCCTGCCGTTGCTAAAAAAGCGCCTATCATCTTGAACCCCTCGTCGTTTCTCTAGAACAGCCGCAGCTTAGCCTTTATATCTATAGCGGTACGCTGAAATTGCGGATAAGGGTAGGGCTGATAGTGATAGTTTGAAGTTGATCGTCGGCGACGCGACTGGAAGTACCAGCTCTAATAACCCCTTCAGTTGCCCTTGTTCCTCTTGAGATCCTTGACTTTGGCTTAAGTCGTCCCCAAACAACCAGCGTGTAACAGGGATAGATGCCTTACATAGGTGCGCATATTGGGGTTATGTCCGGCTTTTGAAAAAAAACTCCTTCCTGAGAGCATTCAACTCAAAAGAGAATGACATAATAGGCCATGCCATCAAGCTAGGTTTTTTCAGACAGCCCATCAACTGGGAACTCACGAAACAATCGCAGTGTGAATCCCTTTAACAAGTGGCTTAGCGACTCGATTGCATTTCAGATCTATGAGAGCGTATGCGAAGATTGACATTGTCCAAATCCGGGCGGATGCGAACGCTTGACAGGACTATCAGCCACAATAAAATGTTGGCCGGCAAGTACTTGTCAGAGTTTGCTGAATCAGTTTCTTCTTTAATCTGCAGGACCCATCATAGATTAATCGTTTGATGGCCATTTTGTCATCCAAAGCCATTACCAGCGCAGCTGGGCACGCACCTTCAGTTGCAACACAATGGGTCACTTACCTGCTTCAGCCTGGCTGTTATCTGGAAGCTTAGCTTCCTTACAAAATCAAGGGGGAGCAATAGAGCCCAAAAACCGACTCATCATAGAAATCCAAAGAGCATATGTATGTCCAAAATTATCGACCTGAAGATCATCCACCACATGACAAGCTGCTAGCAGACTTAGCTGTGAGGCCCATCAGGCCGAAAAATCGGCGCGGATTCATTACCTCCTCTACAGGTGGCTCTTCCAAAACATCTAACACTCCGCAAAGGATCGAAATGTGTTGACCGACCACGCACTCCGACGAACTGACCACGCGACCAGCTGAGCGGGTTCGTCACGTAATCTCTCGCGAGATTTCGAATAAAATAATATACATTTGTGAGAACATTTAATGAGGAACAATGTGATTTGCCAGCTTTTTGGAACGCAGGAAGTGGATTGGCAGTACGGATGGTTAAATCATTTTGATGTTTAAATCGGCTCTAGAAGGACCACTTTACATATATTAACACAACATTAGCATTTTGTACATTCTTGTATTTTTGGTGGGGGGCAGTCGAGCCTGTATTGCCATAGGTTTGTACAGCAATGGCGCGCAGAGGGTCCGCTCGATGATGGATGTCGCTCCTTTCCGCACATAAACGGTTAATTATTTCTGATTATGTAATTAATTAATTTTGTTTCATGCATATGAACATACACAAGCAAGAAATATATTTCTGGCACAGGCTTTTGCTAATTTTTGATTTTTAAAATTAACTCCGCGTTGGTGCCTAAGGGGGGTCCCTAGGGACCCAGCTATTCTCTCCTTATGGCGAGAAAATGTTAGTATTTTTTTTAATGGAAAGAAGCGAATCGATAAGTACGACAATTACAAAAAAAATTAGAGTTCGAAAATATTTTTCACGACTGAAAATCAGCCCACAAAATATTGGGTACTATGGCCCCCCCCTCCTTAGGCACTTAAATGTTAACATTCCGGGTCTGCAAAATGGTCCACCCAGATTGTATTCTTAAGACTTCAAGGAAAATTTTGGTATACAACTTCTGTGACAGTAAACAGAAGTGGCTCCGAAAAAACCGCGGCTGCTTCCTAGGAATTTTAAGATGACATATTTAATAATGCACAGCACACAAAGCATATTTCGCATTCTGAGCCAACCTTGAAAGAGTACACAACTTTTTGTACCTTTAAGCTCATTCCCATTTTGGTTGCATCATTTACCAATATCATTGTAAGTTTTCTCCACTATAGTACTTGTTTTTCTTGTCATATCTTCACTTGCTTAACGACCTTTCTTCACAACATCCATGTCCTTTTGTTTTCGTTTATTGATGTATTTTCAATTTTTTTAAAAAAATTAAAAAAATTAAAAATATTTTTGTCATTATAAGCCCACAATAACGACAAGAAATGAAAAAACATATTTTGGGTTTCAAGCCATTTTCTGTTTTATGCCAGTGTCTGTCATTTAATCGGCCAACCTATCGACGTTCACGGGCACTACTAACAAGATAAACCAAAGCTATGGTATAATGTGATTGTTAACAACAAATTATTATATACTTATATTTAACGCATTTCTCATGTACCAGGTGAATTTTAAAATAGTGGAACTTTCCATTTTCAATAGATCTATATTCATCTGCAGTCAACACCAACTCACATAATTTCACCCCGATTCCCCCAAATAGATAACACTTAGTATGATCCCAGTTGTACACAAGGTGTTCTACGAACTGTCCATGGAACAATAATAGAAAGATGACAACCAACGCTAAAGCACCAATTTAAACCTAAGTCTATTACCCATTCATCTCGACAAAAGCTCGGCACTCGATGTAATCATGTGCATACACCGAGACCTGTTTGTGATATATATCTCTTTGCCGCGGTCGAACTGCGACTATGTGAAAAGCTGTCCACAAAACTTTGATATTTTGAGACCGATGTTGTGACCCCTGACTGTAGGGTTTTTGGAAAATTCCAGTACATTCATTTCATCTTTTTTTGGCAAGTTTTGTCACCAAAGAGACGAGATTTTGTTCAAGAAATACCGAAAACCCCATCCCTAACACAATCCCTCTTGTTCTGGAAAAGATAAATAGAACGTAAAGATACTAAACCTTGGAGTACTGCGGGAATTATTAAATCCATCAAAACTAGGAATAAATTAGTACACAAGATACATCAAATCTCGGGGATGAAAATAACAAAAAACTTAATATATTAAATACAAGAAATAAACCACTCATGCAATAAAACCGTATTCTGTAAAAAGTACTAACGATAATAAATTTCCGCCCATAAAAATATATCAGCATATTGGCGAATAATTATACTTTTTGTAAACCCAAAGGAAAACTCAGAACTTCATTGACGGTGATACAAAAATTACAATCCACGTGGACATTGCCAGTAATTCAACAATCTTTGCTGAAATAGGCCCGAAACTTGCCAGCAAAATCACACCACGGCCTCAGTTTCAGTGCATTTTCTTCATAATTCCTCTATAACCCATCTTTTTCTCGCCTATCTCGGAAAAAGACATCTCGAATCACAACAATTTAAAATGGCACAAGTCCCTGGTATTTGTGATGTAAATCCTCGGTGTTGTCAGGAGCATTGCTACAACTATCTCCAAACCTCTCTTGTTCAGTATTTCAACCTTTCCGCTTTCTAGTGTATCTTTTCCCTCCTCTCTCACGATCGCAAAAGTCCAATCCCTAGCTACAATAAGGAAGATCCCCCCTCTTTCTCTAACTACCACCCGATTTCTCTCCTACCCTGCTTTTCTAAGGTTCTTGAACGCCTTATCTACAATAGACTCGACAACTTCTTCTCGGCTAACACATCCTGCAAGACAACCAATACGTATTCAGGAAAAAACACTCCACAAATCTTGGTCTTCTTGACATATATCACAAAATTTCTTCTGCTCCTCGCTAAAAAACTTCACACCATAGGAATCTTCCTTGATCTTTCTAAAGCCTTCGACACTATCGACCACAATATCCGTCTTTCTAAACTTACTCCTAGGGTGTTACGTGGAACCCCTCTTAAACTAATTCGAAACTATCTCCAGGATAGGAAACATTTTACTTCCTTTAATCTCCACTCTTCGGACTTCCTTCCAGTTTCATGCGGCGTTCCTCAAAGCTCTATACTTGGTCCACTTCTCTTCATTATCTATGTAAACGATATCCCTAATGCTTCAAAACTTTTTTCTTATGTTCTATTTGCCGAATGATACTAACAATTTTCCTTTGCAATCCGGACATGAATACACTCATCCAAACTTTTAATCGAGAATTCCAACCTGTTTCTACTGGTTCACAGCAAACAAACTGTCTCTAAATACAGCAAACTAATTATATTCACTTCACACTGGTAAAACAAAAACTACAAAAACACAAGTCTCAACATCAATATGACAACATTCCCATTATTCCCTGTTTGACCACGAAATTTTTTAGGGCGTACAATCGTGTCAATCACCTCAACCAAAATCACAAATCATTTCCAAGGTGTCGGCATAAAAAAAACAAAAAATTAGGACTTCAAAACATACACTCCCCTTCAAATCTTTTTATCCTCACTTATATACCTTATCCCATAATCCTCCCTTACATCTCATATTGTAATATGCATTGTCTGTCCACAGATTCTAAAACACCAAACTCCTATGCCTGGACAGCACAAAACACTAAGCTCGACAAAATCTTCAGGCTGCAAAAAAGAAGCATTCGCAATTGCGCTAATTCGCCTCACCTTTTCCCAACTCCAAACCATTATTTCACAACTTGGAAAACCCTGAACATAATTTTGATATAACTAAACTCCATAAAGCGCTGTTCATGTACCGTTCTTCCTCTCACAGTAAGCTTTTCCTAATTCTTTTCAATGGCTTTCACGAAAAACACGAAGTACACTGCTATAACACACGTAATGCTCATCATTACCAGACTTCTAAATGCACTTCTTCCGCTAACCCGAAATTCATTTGTTTATGTAGGCCCAAAATTATGGAACAAACGTGACACCTCTATTCCAACATACAAAACCTTAAATAGCTTTAAAACTTAAATATAAAACAACTATTATTAATTCATAATGATATAATGCTTCTCAATGCACTTTTTTGACTTCTACATGTGTTTCGGTTGTAACGTGACTTCCTTGTTTTTGGGCTCACACATCCTTTTACCTCCCTTAGTCTGTCCCTTGGTCCCCTGTATCGTATGTTCTGTTCGTTTTTCTGTCCTTGTCCCATTATGCTAATGACTATATGCATAACTCGATACATTATTTTTGTATCTGATGTTAAAATAATCAATTTTTGTTCTATATAGTAGGGTAAGATCAAACGCTTAAAGCCCCTGGGGTTATTTTGAATCTTCCCCGTTCAGACTTGTCTTTATAATAAAAATACTCCTACAATTGCTTCTTCACTGTTGCCCTTTTTGTATCCTTGCCTGTTGATTATAATGTAATCATGCTTAAACTATATTCTTATTATTATATCATGATCATGTGGAGTTGTTATGTGATCAAAACATACTTGCCATATTATCTTTTTATCATATCGAACATGAATAAGTTATATATCAACAATAATGATCATGATTGCTATTGTCTAAAACGACTGGTGATTGCTATGCGTTGTATTTTGTATTATATGAAAACATGTTCTGAATGAAATAAAGTTGAATTGAATATGAATCTAAATGTGCCTATTTAGTACGCAGAGTGATTCACCCGGGCTGGGAAAAAATCTCAGGGGGACACAATCAGGAATTCCCTCCAAGATAATTCCCCTTCATAATTCCCCTTCAATTATTATTCCTTATTTAATGACAAAAATGTCCCTCCAAATATTAAAGATTTCCCAGGAAGCAGGGTCCCAGTTTCCACACTTTTTCCAGGCTCGTGATTCATTGTCAAGAATCTGCATTCTTTTCACCATCCACAGGATAAACGTTTGGATCAGCGGCGAGACTGTGGTAGTGGAAGAATTATTAGAGGGAGAAGAATTCTCAGTAAGTCCCAAAGCAAAACCTAATATAATGTGAATTTGTTAGCTAATTTGTATCATTGATTTGAGCTGTCATATACTTTGCTTCATTGCATACAGAGGGAGGAAGCATGTGATACCATATTTTCATCAAATTTTGCTTAAGAAAGCTTAACACATAAAACTCTTAAATTTTGAAATTTGAAAAAAGAAAAAAATAAAAAACTTAAAAAAAGCAAAAAATAAAAAGTTTTGGGTTTTTTTTACCTTAACTAGTGTTCTTATTGTCAGTCAAATATTCAATACAAGTATTGCATAAACAGGTTTGCTTTTTGGGTGGAATTTATGTGATATTTATAATAAGGGCAACGACCCCCCCCCCATTTTAGGGCAAGCGTCCGCAAGTAGGGTCGGTCGGGTGAATTATTACAATTTTTTTTTTATTTTCTGGAAGTCAAAATTGGCCTAAAATAGCCACAAAATCTGAAAAATCAGGAGAAAAAATAAACAAAATTACAAATTTTCTTTAAAAAATTAGCCAAAATTGATCAATTTGAGCTAAAAAATAGGCTGATTTTACATGATTTTTGGAAAAACTAAAAGAAATTCTGCAAAACAGAAAAATCAGGGTTGGTCAGGCCTGTAAAACAGGTTTTTTTTTTTCATTCCCTAAAAGAGTTTTTTTTCTTTCAACTACATGAGTCAGTTTGTAATTTAAGGAAATTTACTTTATTGGCTTTTTTATACATTATCTGTACAAAGCTTTAAACCACAAAATACCACTGATGTAATTATGTAGTATTTGATATTAACAAATCCACAATCAAATTTTGTATTAATTGGAGGTATATGAAAGTTGGAGTAAATATTGGTATTTGTTGAGTGCTCACAAATTAGGCCCTGCTTTATTAGCAATAATGCAAACTGAAAGTTTTTAACAATGCATTTTTAATATCAAAATTTTTCCTTCAGATAAGTTATAAGCTGGTATTAAGATAGGATTTTTTTTTTAATTTGTAATCCTATTTATTTGTAATGTCTTACTTAGATTTCCATAAAAATTGATGTATTGTTTCAAATTTTATTTTCAGGTACTTGCATTCAGCGATGGAACAAATATAGCGCCGATGTTGCCAGCCCAGGATCACAAGCGTTTGCAGGATGGGGACCAGGGACCTAACACAGGAGGCATGGGGGCCTACTGTCCTTGTCCACAGGTATGATAGCCTATAAATGCTTTCATGGTGTCATTTTACTTCAAACAGGCAGTACAGTATTGTGTGTATAGTACAATTACTCAAGGGACTCTAGTTTATCTAAAATGATTTCATCCCTCGAATGGACTAGCCTTGACTGCAGATGTAAAATTTCCCGTCTCACCATGCTGTTCAAGATTTGCCATAACCGCGTTGACATTGACTGGCACCAATTACTAAACCCATCAGGGCCCTTAAACGCACTCATGTTTTAATTTCATCGCCCGACTTCTAGAACAACTGTTTTATGCTAACAGTTTTCCCCTGGACTGTTTATCACTGGAATAATTTACCTCATCACCTCCTGGACATTACCAACCTAAACAGTTTCAAGACTGAACTGAGCCATTTAAGTTATTTCACAGCCCATCACTAAGCAGTTTGTGGACAGCCCATCTAGCAAGCCCAAAGGCTGTGACCTTGATGGGAAAGCATGGGTCAACCTCAACAGACTCAGAACTGGCGTTGGTCGTGCAGGGGACTTCCTTCACGGGTCGGAGTAGAACTTTCACCAAACTGCGATTGTGGAGAGCCACGGGCCGTTGGCCACATCATTGATGACTGTGAGGTCTACAAGTCCCCAAGAGGAATTCCAGGCCTGATCAACCTGGATGATGAAACTATCAGCTGGTTAAAGACGGATCTTCCACTGTGATTTTGGACTTGCACGCACGAACGAAAGAACTAAGGTCTGGTCACTTCAATGCTCTAGTGTGATGTGGGAATCCGCTTTACTGGAGTGGAGGATAAATTGATCCAGATCCAGATAAAATCACTCGCACTTCACAGTGTATGTAACTTTGAAGTTGTGCAAGTAGAAATGTTGGTATGTGTGTGCCATTGCATATAGATTTAAAACTGTAAATTGACTCCTGCTGCCATAGCATCAGATTATAATAAAAAAAACAAGAATATCACAATTTCATTTACATCAAGCTATCTAGCGGCCGTAGCTGAGATGCTGTTCACCATGTAGCGTCAAATGTCTCTGTCCGTCATTAAGTTGGGGATGTCAGATGGATCCTGCTGGATTATTTACATGGCCAGTTACTTCTAAGCTGACAGTTACTGTTTAATTTTCTATCCATGTACCAGAACAGAATTTTCGCTTGTGTATCCATGTTCACATTGATACAGTGGGGAAAGACAATGCCGAATTTTGCACCTCCATGAAAATTCCAATTCAGCACCATAAATTATTCCGTTTAAACTAAGCATTTAAATAACGACGCATGCTACCAGATAATTTTTCTTTTGTGAGATTTCCGCTTCTGAGTGAAGTCTCATGTAATTTTATGAGCCAAAGGCCATAACAAGCCTTGACAAAACATGAGGATTTCCTTGTCAAATTATTTTAAAAGCAGCCTGTATGGGAAGTTTGCAACTTTTTTTTTACTGATGTCAGATAATATTGTGAAAATTTTTGACTTCAGTAATAAAACTAATACGAAAATAAGGCCCGTATTCTCAAACGATGTTGACGCTAAATCATTGGTTAAATCGCTATGGTTTACCTTTAAACCCTGTTTAAATTTCTCCTTGCATAACGCGACCCTCTTGACATTTTACCCGTGGGCGTCCTGCATAGCATTACAACTATACGGAAGGCACTATCTGACATATAAATGTTCACGCCCCCGCAAACGTATATAGGCAAGATAAGTCGGCATTCGGTTGATCTTTTTACGCGTTTAAAAAATACCGTGGTTAGCTAAACGACCTGTTTAAATATTTACCTGCGTTTTTAAACTGTGCGTCTAGCTATCACATCGTTTTGAGAAGACGGCCCTAGTTTGTTTTTTTGCTAAGGATGCATGAGTAGTGAATGTCTAAACTGCAGTTGTCTTTCCATTGTACACATTTGAACCTGTACACATCCCAGCACTAGTTTCTTCATGTAAGGTAAAGTAGACAGACTTGTAGCATATTGAGTAAACACAGTAGCTTATTTAGCTTCCATTGAAGTAAGACTCTGGCTATGCATTAGATCAGTGTTTTGTTTAAATTGTAAACTTTGTTTTGATTTCAGGTTGATTGAATACTTTTAATCACAAATTCACAAGGAGTTTTACAACAGGCAGTACAGGGTATGAAGCAAGATGGCAAACCATACATTGGTAAGTGTCTCTAACATAGCGAACCTTGACTAAATTTGGAAATCTTGTCCCAAAGATGTATTATATTCTCAAGATTGTTTCGTGTGATGAAAAGTAAGCTCAAAATCCAAGTAGCATTTTGGAATCGCATCCACACAGCCATGTCACAACGTCCCGTAAAAAGGGTTGAGGGTTTTTGTATTATAGAGTATTAACCAAGTAGTAGTGCATGTCTGACAAACAAATTGTCTCTGCAAAAAAATGCTCAATTTGGTATTTTCTCTAATATGGACAGCAATTGCGAACACAGAGACCTCAGAGACATGACTTTGATTATAATATTTATTACAACACGAAAGTTGCCAGGTTGACTCACATTAGTTAATTATAAGAAGGTGCTAGAAGTGTACCATTAAATAGATCAGAAAATGCATATACCCACTGGAGTCCAACAAAGTTAAAGGTGCAACGAGAGATTTCAAGTCATACATATTTTCTGTGATATGTAGCGCTTTCATATAGATCAGATGCGCAATAGATTCCCTACCTTTTATTTGGTTACATAAGTAACTTAAAATGAAAACAAAAGGTGATTTGTGTATGCTTATATTTCAATAGAAAACATAGGCTGAATTTCGTATTTGCTCCTATACAAAATTAGAAATTTCATAATTTTTGTACCAAAGAAACAGTTTTCAGCTTTATCCTTACAGATGGGGATATATTTGATATAAAGCTTTACACCAGTGCCAAAATCAGAATTTTCACATTTTTTCGGGACACGTGTTATTTGAAATCTCTCGTTGCACCTTTAAGAGGGAGAAGTCACAGCTGCCGGGCCCACCTGTGTAATGCTGTGTATTTGCCTCCATTTTGGAATGTTACCCATGGAGGACTGGTGGTGTCCCAGGGGTTAAAACTGGAAGGTTAGGATTTTAACATTGAGTAATGATAAAATTATTAATGTTCCAATTATGTGGTCCAGTGGAATATTTTTAGGTCTAACTCAAATTTTGGGTTTGGACAGATTTGGAAATTTGATTTGTGAGCAATTGCTGCGTCTAGAATTATGATATTGATATCTATGTTGACTCTGTTTTTATCAGCATTCAAAATTTATTGTGTCTATTGATATATTTGCGAGTCATTAACCCGAAAATCCTACTAAAATACTCCACTCATAATTACATAAGAATCTCCTAAATACCACCACATAATACTTTGTGGGCCATCTACTAGCACTGTAGTTAGTAGGAACAGGCCCGTACACGGGGAGCAAAAGGTCCACTTTTTGCTGGAATTTCTGATAAAAGGTCCAAAATTTAGAGAAAATTTGACACGAAAGTCCACTTTTTGGGGATAAAATGATCAAAAAGTCCAAAAAGGACCATTTTAGGGGGGTTATGTGCACTTTACAAAAAGTCCTTTTTTCGAAAAAGGTCCACTTTTTCGAAGTCCCGCACCCCCCCAAAAAATCCTGTGTACGGCCCTGAGTAGGAACCCTGCAGTTGATTAATGTCAATTTCATTGTGGGCCATTCTCTAGCTCTGTATACTCTGTTCAAGCTCAAGTTTGAGGTGACATCATTGCGCATATTAGGATTCTCACCCTAGAAACGCACACACTGACCTCAGAATTGTGGCATTTACGCATGCGAATAAAGGAGGCACAACTGAAACGCTAGAACAAACGCAGAATCGCGTCATGACGTCACCCTTGAACTTACGAACGAACAGTGTGTAGTCACTGCCTGCATTAAACCAAGATCACTGTTCTTACTTTTTCAGGTGTATTATATGCCGGTCTGATGCTGACACAAGATGGCCCAAAAGTACTTGAATTTAACTGCAGGTTTGGTGACCCAGAGACCCAGGTCATTCTTCCTTTGCTTAAGAGTGACCTCTATCACACGATGAAGGCATGTGTCAAAGGGGACCTTTCAAGTGCAATGCCTAGTTTCCATGACAACAAGAGTGCTGTTGCCATAGTACTGGCAAGTGGTGGATACCCAGCATCTTACAAGAAAGGATATGAAATAAAAGGTTAGTTTGGGAAAATGGCTCTGTTTTAAATAAAATTTAAAAATAGGAATCAAAGAAAAAGGAGTTTCACAGTATTTAGTTCATATCTAGAATTACTGGACAACTTTAGAAATATGATTGCCAACTTTAAAATTCTTGCAAGAAAATGACC
>JAMKCH010025068.1:0-36791 GCA_023653785.1 Ophioderma brevispina | reverse complement strand
CCGGAGTGTCAGAACCAAGCCGAAATTTCACCACTTCGGAAGTTATGTTTGAGAAACAAACCTCGTTTAGGGGAGAAGGGGGTAAGTTGAGCCAATTTTTACATTTTGTTTCATTCTGCTCAGAAAAATATAGCAGGAGGCAAATGCATTGTTACAAATGAAACATGTGTATGTTTACTTGATTAAGATATCACAGATTTTTTACCAGTATTTTGTATTATTCTTCAGTGAGATGGCAAAAATATTTTGTAAACTGGCTCAACTTACCCCAGAGGTGGGGTAAGTTGAGCCAGTCATGAGGGCAGGGGAGGGCGGCCAAGAAATCCCAATTTCAGACGTCGCCATTGGTTTAACACGTAAAAGCAAAATCTTGACGAAAAATTCTGAATTTTTTATATGTTGTTAAGGAATATTTTCTTATTCCAAAACCGTTGGAGTTGAAGAATCAACCCCACTGGAAGGGTTATTTCTGAATGTTTTTGCATGAATAACGAACGAGGACGAGGTCGTATGTGGGTCATAGGAACACCCATGACCGACTCACATCAAAGCACCCAAATTAGTTTGTGGTTTGCACTCTGTATTGCTGTAATTTCTTTTGACAATTTTGGTGAGTTGCTATAATGAATGAGGCTTGGCCGCCACCGCCTGCATGAGGGTAAGTTGAGCCATCCATAGAAATGCACAATATATGCGTCATAGCATTGAAATCCAATTTTGCCTTTTTCAAATTTTTTTTGTTTCGAGGTATTTTGCCAAAAAAGTGTTTGATATAGTGAAAGTTTAGTGTAAAAGTTGAAAATAAATAATTTTTGATGTGATTCTACTTGGATTTATTTTTTGGGAGAAAATTGTGCACATTTTCCTATGCTCAACTTACCCCATGCCCAGTTGCTCAACTTACCCCATAGGGACCATTTTAGTCAAATATCAAGATTCCTTCAAACTAAAACTTGTTACAGTTACAATCAGTTTTCTAAAGTTATGTTCACATATCACACCCTCAATACACAAAAGAGTGATATTATAGCTTTCATCGTTGTAGGGGGAATTTGACATTTGAATCATTTTTTACAGAAAGTTAGAAAAAGTGCCAAAATGAACTTTTTAGTACAACTTTCTAATTATATGTGCTATTGATTCCATTTTACACTTGAGAAGCCTGTGTTATGTGATGTATTAATAGATAGTAGTGTAAAGTGAAATAAGTTCTTTATTTTCTTTCTAGAGGGGGTGGCTCATCTTACCCTGTGGCTCAACTTACCCCCTCTCCCCTAGTTGGTTTGTTAAAAAGAATCCACATTATCCACGGCAATATCCGACCACTAAATATAGCAGAATAATATCTAAAATCCTGCATCATATCTGCCAATGGAAATTTCAACCAAAAAGATCATCATGGTGATTGTCGTTTTGTCGGCCTACTCTGTGATAGTGACTTGCTAAAATAAACTTGAATATATGGCATACATATTATATGCACATGCCGTACTCTGTCAGTGGGTATCAATATATTGCGACCCTGCCCGGGGGAGGCACTCAAGCATTATTGTTGGAATGCATGATGGATTGCATATATGCCGCATATATTAAACAAAGCATTTTGATTTATATCGGAACATGCATCAGTTCGAGAAGTATTTTGAGCTAACAGAATGTATTTAATGAGCATTTATTTGTTTCCATATAGCGATTCAATATTTTCATTTTCATATTAAAATGCCCGCGTTTTATGCAATGAAATGACAATATTCCTGGCATTTAGTAAGAAATATCAAATAGCTTTCACTACCTACGGTGATTTTATGAATTAAAACTTCTAGTAATTTCTTGTGATTCAGGTGATATTAATTTTTTTAAACATTTTCCTGTTGATTTTTTATGTTTTCTGGCGATTTTACGTTGAAAATATCGATCCTCGGATTAGTTGATATTTCGACCGTGCGACGACGTGCGTGTGTGCTACTTGTATAGCTTGCATTTCACGACACGGAAGAGATCGGACTGCAATGGTTGCTATATAAAATGGTGATATACTAAGATTTGAGGTGGGGGGCGGGGGGTGGGGGGGGGCGATACTGCTCACTGATCATAGCCTCGTTTTAATGGGTGTGGCACATGCGTTAAAGTCCCCTGTGTTATGTTCACGGGGAGCCGGGAAAAGTTTGTGTACCTCCCGGGAGGAGGTCCCGGGGCTATCATAAATGATTGTCCCGGCAGGGCGGGGACAGCTAACGTAAAATCCCGGCAAGTCCGCTCCATCCGGCTTGCGGGGCACTATTTTTTTGTACTGCCCGGCTATGTCCCGGCAATACCCGCTATGTCCCGGACCCCCAGGTCCCGGATTGAAATTGACAAGTGATTATGGCGACATGTGTCGACAGAAGGCACAGCCCTGCATGTTTCTCTCACTCTATCTCTTCCCTCCCACTAACTCACTCATGCACACACTCTCTCATTCATACTCTCATTCTCTCTATGATCCCCAAAAATGTTGTGAGTGCAAGAAGGTTGTAAGTGCTATGGCTGCCATGTGCTATATCTGTATGCTGCTATGTAATAAGAAAACTCTCAATTTATCTTTCCCCAAGTCGGTGGCTCTTGAAATAGTCCTTCAGGCAATAAGTCGCTTGAAGAACCATTTCAAGAGCCACTGACTGAAGTAGGCCTCTGTCTGTGACTCAGCAAATTGGTGACACCACAAGGCGCTGCCATTGGACGATTTATTTGATACGCTATCTGCTATTATATCATGATTACTGTGATTTGAGCCATGTGATAGTTTTTACTATCACATGGCTTGAAAATAAAACCGGTGATATCATGATATAAAACAAATATTGACTGCCCAAATTCGTGCAATAGTAAAAATATATCATTCGGTCAAATTTTGACTGTTCCATTTCACTCGGCTTCGCCTCGTGAAATAGAAAAGTCCAAATTTGACCTCATGATATATTTTTACTATCACACTGTTGGGCATTCAATATTGGTATACTATCCAATGCCATCTGCCATACTGGTATGCCATCTGCCACGTGATCGGACATGGCATACCTGGTTGCTGTGTGCCCACTGCATTATGGGGGCCGTTGTTATGTCCCTTAGCTGTCGAAGCTCTGGGAATATTCCCAGCCGCGGAAGCTCCAAACGGAGTGTGATGAATGAACGTGAAAATTGATTTACGGGAATTGGCAGACAGTCACAGTCAATTCCCATTGATTGTTGTTCCCTGACTGAAGGCTTGGCATTATAGTATGTTTGATAGGAATATCTGACAAATGGCAGCTATTGCACTTACGACCTTTTTGCACTCACATGACAAATTATTTAAAGCGTTCTACAGGGGTAATACAGATTAAAAATGGAATAGCCCTTTATATTTGGCAATTACATTTCTAATGCACACTCCTTCTGTGGAAGATTTGTGCATTTGTTACTGCTCAAATGCAAGTGATGTAATTGGTTCAAAAACATCAAAATCGGAAAATTGTGATTCACCTCAAATCCCCGACTAAAAAATAACGTAAATTGAATGCTTCCATGATGCCCTGATATGATAACTTACCACAACCAAACACATCCCAGACAACGCTTTCAGGGGTAATCCCAACACTGTCATCGGTTGTTTTTTCCAAGGTTATTTCTGTCACATCTGTGAACTGCTTCTCCTTGATCCAGTCTATAATTTCATCCCAAGGCTATTAAAAATACATCAACATATACAATGGCTATGATTTACTGAATAATCTGACATCTTTTTTTTCAAAATGTTTTCAATGATAACCTTCAATGAATCCTGGTACAGAATGGGTCAAGGCCCATACGGTACGAGAAGAATTTGCACAGGGCCTAATACACATTGAAGGGGAGATTTGAAGAAAGTGTGTCCCCATTTTTTTGTCGAAAACAGGATTTTTGCATATTTAGCGAGCTTACCAGTGCATTAAACCACACATGGAAGTGAATTAGCCATAAATGACATCTTTACATAATAAAAAGATGATTAAGTACTTTCTGTCGTTCACAGCAGAAAATCAAATCACGGTATGATTTTGGGAACCAGTCTCTCTTTACAACAAAATGAAACCAAGGCAATAACGTTATTTTAAGTGGAATTATCTTAAGTGTGGCCGGTTTCAATTCGTCGTAAAGAGAGTACCAGTTTCCCAAATCATACCTTTATTCTCATTCTTAAACAGCTTTATAATTTAAGTCATTTTAACACAATTTCGTGATCCTTATGGCTTAAATACAACAAGAAAGGACTGCCACCACCCAGTGAGAAAAATCTAATCACCCGTTGAATGCAATGAGATGCAATGTTGGCAGGCGTGTGCGAATGTAGCAAAACGCGATAGGAAGCAACCTCCAAATAACATCAATACGCAGCGCGTACTACCTGGATTCAACTATATCGAATTGAACCAGGGTAATTGCTCACATTTTCACAGCTGTTTAAGAATTAATTTCGCGATTTTCACGAGAACCTCAAATTCGCGAAATTAAAAACTCGCGAAATAAAACCATAGACATGATAGACTGTCCCTGATAAAACAGCTAGAGTAAACAATGGAAAGCTTCAAACTTGAGTTTTATTCATTACATACGGCAAGGTTATTATTACCAACCACTTAACAAAGCTGTTTAAGATGTTTTAATTCACATTTCAATTCCCGTAACTGTATACTAATATTGGTTTGTCATTAAAACTCATCTTGGCTTCCCGAACCTATTGTTCATTCGTCATTTGTTTAGCGTGTGTTTTTTCGGAAAGGGCGCATCCGGCTTCGAAATTATCACTAATGGTACTTACATCTGATTTTCATTTGGTCCAATTACGGGACAGCAGGCGCCCAGTTTTTTACTTTTCAAAAAAAGCCTTGTTTTTCTACCCTGGCCTCGATTAAATCGTAATACTACATGTTTGTGTCACGCTGTCAATGCTGCTGCAGACGATCGTGTCACAAAACAAATGGTTTACCCGGCTAGTCATTTGAGTTTCCTTGCCTTGCCAGTACATGCACGTGCCCGGGACATTTATCGGCTACAGCTTCGTGCCAGATTTTGTTTAAATTCTCATGAAATGTTGGATTGGTGAAAGAACATGTGTGCCAAATTTTAATTTTTTCCAAAAAGGCGTTTTAGAGATATGTCACAATGCATTGTCAAAATTCCCAATAGACTTTGTACAGGGGCGATTTTAGGCAGTATAGAAAATGACCAAATGGGCAATTTTTTGAAAAACTACACTTTTCAATTATTTCTACAAGTAATGATATCAAAATCCATACAATTTTTAATTATTTCTGTGTGTCATCATCAAAAACACAGAACAGGTGTCGCAACAGCACTTTTTTGTTGAAGTAGTTCTAGAAAACTGAGTATCCACTTTTTTTAGTTCAAAATAAAATTTTTTCCTAGAAGAACTACCACTCCCCTTGGTGATGAATAAGTGTGTCATACGAAAGGAAATCAAATTTAGAAAATTATCACCTTAGATTTGTGAGATTGTAGTGTTTCATTGTGAAACAAGGCGACTCCCGTATTTACGCGAGCGTAAAATATGTCCCCGCCGAATGTCGCGATACTAACATGCGATAAATGCCACTACAACACCCCACCCCCCTCCCAAAAACCCCACACCCCATCTTATCCCCAACCCCCCTGCAAAGCCCCACCCCTCCCCAACACCCACCCCGCAACATCTCCAACAGCCTCAACACCCTGCAACACCCACCCCCCTCGCCAACCCCACACAACTCCTCCACCCCTACCACCACCACCGCCCTCCCCCTACCGGAGCCTCCTCACCCCCCTCCCCAACATCCCGCAATACCGAACCCCCTCCCCATTACCTAACCCCCTCCCCATTACCTAACCCCCTCCCCAACACCCCGCCCTCCCCAACACCCCCACCGTCCCTCCCACACCCCCCCCCTCCCTATTGCAAGTATTCTCATTTACGAAGAAATTTTGCCTTCCGATGTACCGGTTCGAGATACAGCAATACGCATATTTATTGCTCATTTGCACTAACCTAAGCCGCTGGCCGCATATATCACAGTTGCATAAGATGTGCCCCCCATGATACGCTTTCATGCAGTGCCAGGATTTTGAGTATCCAATGTCAGCTTCAAAAATAGAGCAATTACGCTGATTTTGTGCATATTAATATAGCTCATTTACATACTCAATTTGCCCGAAATACGCCCAACGGTAATCAGGTCAAAAACTCTTCAGCCGGCTTCCTTCCACCGCGTTACATCATTCGATGCCTTATTGAACCCGAAAACTTGTAAACCAGGCCTTGGAGACATTTTCATAATTTGCAAATTAGATACGTACTTAGCATATTTTAAGCAGCCCCACATCGAATCAGTCCAGAACGCCACCCACCGCTCTTTCCACCAAGTTACATCATTGGTCGGCCCTTACGGAACTCCAGATAATCGTATATACAACATGGGGTTAACATTTTTATCACGGACGAAACGTCGCTTCTCATTTTTATAGCCCCGTTCCCGAACTTGTTCGGCGGGCCAATTAGGAGTTTTTAATTTTTCCCTAAATGTTTTTCCCTAAAACCATTTTTTCTTAAAAGTGGATTCAAACAAGCTAACATGAGATTTTTAGGTATTTTGTTACAACACATCCCTAAAGGTTTCAGCTTAAAAGCACCTTCCATTTAGGCGGTTAAAATTACTTATTGTAAAACTTGGGTAATTTTTACCAAAAAATAAATGAAAACACACCTGGAAACAAATCATGCAGTCCCTTGAAACTGCAAAAAAAGTTGTGAGGCGAGTTCAATCCTTATCATAGTCAAAAGTTTGGATTAATGGGTGGATTCAAGGGGTTGTTTGATTTTTGTCTTTTTTCTGTAAGAAACCATTTTTCCATGATCCGATCTAACACAGGAAGTTTCAGGAGTACTTGCGGGTTTGCTGGCCACGTGAGTGTCGGATACATAATTGTTAAGGTACTAAGTTAGCATTTTAATCAACAACAGGTTTTGCATGGAAATCATTAGTAACCAGTCCCAATCAGGGAGGTCAAAATTTGGCAGCCCTTCAAAACAGACAACTTTGTATAGATCAGTAAAACTTGTTGAATCGCGAAATTAAATTTAAAATGGCAGCTCTCGCAATTCGCTGAATAATTCCCCAATCGAAATTCAAGTGTTTACGGTGTTAGATGTAATTAGCCATCATAATGCGAATGAAGCATATAGCGCTCACTAAGGATTTGGTTTTTCAGCGCCAGGTTTTAATGCGAACTTGTTGTTTTTTTGCCCAAAATCTTAAAATGGCAGCCATCCTTTAGGAACAACCAGGAATATTTGTCTCTTTCGGCATTCACAAAACCCAACTCACCACAATCCGCTTGTTAAGGTCCTGCTCTCACATCGTTAAACTGTTACTGTCCATTTATCATTCTGGATCAACCTCGCCTCCAAATCCATATCCATGAGAAGCATTGGTTGTGAAAACATTTTATTTTAAATGCATAAGTCTTCTCCTCTGTAGGTTTTTGGACTGGATCCGTTTCCGAAGACACCTGGAGTATCAACCTCTGCGTTGCCTCCTTACTCCTCTATTAAACCTCCAAGATTGTGTAATTCTTCGTCACACTATTTCTAGAGCAAGCGGAAGAAGAAAAAATTGTACCGAGTCTATTACTACAGGGTGAGTCAGAAAAATTACAACAAAATCAGAGATTTTTTATGAGAAACCTTAACGGAATTACCAAATTAATTCTGGTTTGATGTCCTGTTTAAAATGCACTTTCACTTAATTTTTTAATTTTTAAATCGATCAAGCCAATCAAAGGCTACATCTATTTTTTGTAAGGTATCCCTTCTTGTGCCCAACAAATCGCACAGTGACCTGTCACATGAGACTCATTACAACGCAGCGTGAGGTATTCAAATAAATTAACAGGTTGAATTCTTTGGGCGCTGTATTCAAATGCAAAGCAGGACAGGTTGTTGAATGAATAATGTAGAATCCTTAAGATTACATGAAATTAACAGGATATATTAAAAATGGGAACATATTTAATGCTTTATCTGTTATACAGCCCTGCTAAACAGGTATTTTGGTAGTTCTACATGGAAATCAAGCAGTTGAAAGAATGCTGCAAATTTTGCGTCAAGTCCAAAAATTGATTTTAATTAAATATTATTTGATATATGGTTTCATTTAAGTCTTACCTAACGATGGTAACCCAGACAATTTCATTGGGGAGGGGGGGGGGAACCAGGCGATGAGCACCATTTAACTTTGGGGCGTCCCTAAACAACATTTTGCAAAGGTGAAACACAGGCAACAGTCCAACACCACATTCTTACTTTTTCCTCATCTCTATTGAGGCCAGGAGGGGGGAAAGCATTTGGTGCGGATCCCGACCTTAACACCTCCCCACTCCTCACCACGACTGGTTACGTCCCGGGGTTCACTGAATTTATCCAAATTGTAATTTAATGGAGGATTGACCTGCAAATACCAAAGCTGAACAGTAAAACCACGGTACTATTGGGTTACTCTAGCGTGTAACTTGTTAGGTATTCACAGTGGGTATTTCACTTCCGCAACTGGAACTTTTGAACGCGTTAATCTATTTTAATGCCGTAAATTTTTATATGAGAGCTAACACAACAGGAGAATGTACTACAAGAAGAAAATACTATGAATAGCACAGAGGGTTTCCATGAAAAATGCTCAATTGTTATTTTTTTGACGCACCCGGATACCTAGCAACTTTCCCATCTAAAAAGTAAGAGTTGCAAATTTCCCATTTATGCAATTAAAGGAACCAATCACAGAATGTAAGTCGAAAACAGAGAACACAGAAAATTATACAGAAATGACATTTTCTTAAAATAACAAGAAAAATCATCTACATCATTTCCTAACACAAACTAAATATTGTAATAACGTACATTTCCAACATAACTAGATATTCACACACATAACTATTATTAAAGTGCAGTGCATGGTAATTATAAGCCTAACAGCCCCCATCACTGTTCATCTTCTTGTTTGCCTGTGATAAAATTTCATAAAAATGGCACGGGATGGACTACAATACTTGGAAAAAAAGTAGTTTGCACACCTTTACATGTTGGCTTTTTTACCTCGCATAATTTGGACGATTTTGAAGGTAAAAATTGAACTTTTTTATATCAAATTTGAAAGGTTTTACGATCATAAATCCCTCCCCCTTCCCCACAATCATGTTGAGTGTTGCCTTAAGCGCCTGTAAAACTGTTTTTGCCGCCTACCAAGGTCAAATTGTAATAAAAATATTCAAGCAATATTCGCACAGTTTTTGAAGAGCGCCCTAACTTTTTCAAAATTTGATATTTTTGCACAGCTATGTTGGGTTATTGTCTCAAAACTCACCTGCGAACGAGAATGCCAAAAATGCGTATTTATCGAAATGAGCGCTTTTTTAATTAGATTGGTATCCTAGATTGGGTACTTAACGGCAGAGCTGGAAATATGGTAAGTTTATTCCGTCCATTACGAAATAGTGCCACCCGTCAAGAAAATTACCCCTAACTTGACTTGCCTGAACCAATAACACAACTAATATATGAGCGTAGATCGTAAAACTTGGGCCCGCTATTTCCAGGCTATTTTTATATTGGAAGGCTGTTTTCTAGCAGCCGTTACTTATATCGGTATCCCCGATAATAATTATTCTAGTAAAATTCCTCTTTGCGACACATATACATTGTAGCTTAACCATTCACGGTATCGTTTACTTGCCAGTTACCAATGCACCGTGTAAAAACCTAACTTTTTTTGAAAATTGGGTGCAGCTCTTCAAAATGTGCTATTTGCTTTAAACTGAGCATTACCACTGTTGTTAAAAATGTCACGCAAACCTCTCTAGGGAACCGACACTGAAAATCCCATGAAGTATTCCAATACCGGTTTGGTTGGTGGTGGTGGTGGTGGTCCTTTGTGGTTGGCGTGCGGTTGTGGTAGGTGGCACGGTTGTTGGCGCCAGCTGTTTTAACGTCCATTCAAAAGAAAAAAGTACAAAATATGTATACATAGTATGTTTTTCTTCACTGGACACGGCAGATATATAGGCCAAACTGGTAACTTAGCCGTCGTCCTTGCAACATTTTTATCATTTGTAAAATTGGATTCCTTTTTTCAGTGAGAGATACTAGAGACTCCCTCTTAAAGGGGGATTAGCCCGATTCAGGATAGAAGTTTTCATCTTGATAGATTGGCCTTCTCTCCAAAACCCCATCTGTAAGTTTCGCACTAATATTTCAACGCCCATTTTGCTGTAAGAGCTAAAAACTGTGATTTTGTAAGCCCATAGAGCACTGTGTACAATTAATATTGGTCGACTAAAGGGGGCAAATTTCCGCTCATAACTTCCAAACCAAATATGCTTTTATCCTTTTGCCCTAAGATTTCACAGGGTAAATGAACAAAAATAGTAGCTTTCTCTGATACCAAATGTTGACCACTTTCCGGTAAAATCTGGGGCTTGTGGGGGACACGGCTATTATGATCGGGCCAAGGACCTTTACAAAAGAATACATCATAAACTTTTCATATCCCCTGCAAGTTTACGTTATTCTATTAAAGCTAACAATAATCATAGAGCACAGGAGTATCTTTATTATAAATGTTCACGAGTTTTATTTGCGTGTTATTACAAAAACATCTCCTCATGAGCTGATTCCCCCCCCCCCCCCCCCCCCCCGCCATGGTTGGCAGTGTTTGCCGGTCTACATATAACACATCGTTGGCATGGGGGGTCGGACACGATCTTCTCGATTTGGGCATTGGGATTTCCAAACGGTACTTTTGTGGAACTGCTACGTGCGATGGACTATGCAATCCTGTCCCAGTGAACATTACAAAAATCATCTCTTAAACCTTTGTTCAAAGATCTTAGTAATATCTGATAAAATTTAAGAAAAATTATTGGTATCCAAATCCGTCGGGTTAGTGGTTAACCCCGCTGCAAAATAGTGTATTTTTCCCATAACGGTCATTAAGATTAAATATTCTTGACCATGCCTAGTCTTTTGGGCAGCTTGTGTAACCGTATCGATATGCGTACAGCGCCCTCCTACCTACTGTTAAGGCTTTGAAACAGACGAGCACCCGGACGTTGATGCCTTTTTGAATTGCGTTTCTGTTAGGTTGCATGTCCGACCCCCCCTGCATCGTTTTTGCTTTCACAAATCCTAGCATAACATTATCTAAATCCGTACATCCCCCTGCTAACATAGCAGCATGTGGTTCTTAAGTTAGGAGCCATAAAAAAAAAAAACATTCCCTAATATGGTACCCCTTAAATGGATTAGCAGCACAAAGCGAGCGATAAAAAAATGTGAATGATTTTTTGCTTATAAATATTTGAGGAATTTGGTCATAAGTCTCCTGTCTGGACCACAGCAAATAACATATGACATCTACACTAAACACTTTCCCTGTTTACCTTGTATATAGCGTCATATGCAATTGGTCAATATGTGTCATGTGACCTGTCCATCCCAACTAATTAAATGAATGGGGAACAAACAAATATTGCGAATGTCTCCTGTATGGACTACACGACTAACTACATCTACTAAACGCTGTTCATGTTTTTCCTTTTATATAGGGTTATATGTCCTCCATTTTTTCTGATTCAACTTTTAAAATATTTTTTCTCAATTATTTGAGAAAGAATTCTCACAGGACAAGTATTTTTGTTTACTATAAAAGAGAAAGTGGATACCCTAGTTGTTTTTGCTAAGTGCGCCTGTTTAGAGTGCACATAGGTGGAAGTGGGGATGTCCCCAAGAATGCTAATGAGTAACTGACCTCACTTGTGTTTATGCTTTAAAAGATCAAACCATTCAAGATCGGGAATTCCCCCACAAAAATTTATATATTGAAGTGAATGTAATTAGATTGTGAAAATCGATTTGATGGTGCAAGCTCATGTTTATGCCTAAGAATGATGTAATAGTTATTTTTAGACTGGGATTTTTGTGAAGTCAGTTATAGATGGAGATGAGCTAAGTCTCGCGGCAGCATGCAATCAAGCTGACCGTATGATGTAGCTAGTTTTTCTACAATAATAGTTAATGGTAGATTTGAGCTCCACAAAGTGCCAGGAATTTTCATTATATTTAAATTCCATGTGAGCAGGGTTGCTGTAATTATTCTACCTGCGTCCTTTGAGCCGAAAGTGTGGGAATCAAACAGGATTCCAAATGGTTGGACAGATAAAATCGTGTGATTATCTTTGGACGATTTCTGTGGATTTTTATCGTCCGAGGGACTTTAATTTACCCTGTTGTCGTCTTGAACTCTGGACAAGATTACCTTCAGGACTTAGAAGATTCCCTGGGAATTAAATACCTGAGGGTTTTGTATGACTTTTGCGCTGTCATTTGAGTCTTCGCTGGCTGTGAGGACAAGCTCGTTGAACTGCAACGCTTCTTGTGGACAATTGTGGACAATTTTGAAGGACACATAAGTTACATTAATCTTAAATATTGAGTGTACTTTTAATTAAAGTTGTTTTGGGACATACCAAATTAGTGAACAAATCAAGTAAATCATTAAAACTGTTTTATTATATATATTTAGAGTCATTTGTGCACAATTCTCATTTATTTGTGTTTGAAGGTATTTCTGACCGTAGACGTCTACGAGACGTCATAAACAAAGCATGTATGCGATTGGTCCATACGCATCACATGACCTGTATAAACAGCGTTTAAGATGGCCACCATGACGAACGCCGAAAGTGTAAAAAATCCATCCATTTATAGAAGGCCGAATTTTGCTATTTAATGATTTAAACTTTTTAAGTAATAGTTGGCAGAAAGTACGGTAAACATGAACAGGGGTCATTCATATGAGCTGGGTATGAACATTTTTTCTAAACAAGCATTCATACCCAGAATCCTATATTAACCCCTAAATTGTGGTTTTTACCACCAATCCATAATAACAACGATATGTTTGAAGTTCAAACGATATCATGCTAAAAATTGGGGATATTCACAGGGAAGGGTTTTTTTTCTCTCAAGTCAGAATATCTCAAGTCAGAATTTTTTTATACACATTATGAAATCACAAATAAGTTAAAAAGTACCTGTCCTTTCCTTTAATAGACTCGTCCAATGCCAACTACTTAGCAACAATTTTGAGATTCGGATCACAATTTAGCACTGCTTATCCCATCGGTGGATGACCCAAGCGTGGCTGGAATGTTTCAGAGATTTCTATAGGCACATACCAAACATCTGATTATAAATTTGGACACATATCGGTTCAACTGTTTGATAGTAGAAGCAATTTGTACTAATTGGCCCCTGCATAGACAGTTGGTTAATATGTGTCTAGGCCTCAATTCACTGAGATGGACTTTTGTTACAATTTTCTTGATTGTTTATTTGATAAATTATTTGTCTGTATAGGCTTGCAGCTAGGTAATGCATTGCATGGCAACATGATCGTTGCTACTTAATTAAGGAGCTATCAAGATTTTTTTGAAAATCAATCCTTTGGAACCCGTGACCCCAGGTGACCTCATATTGATTTCATAAGCACAATTTTTGGTAAAGGATATCTCAAAAACTTGCTCCCAACAGGAGTCCTGGTGACCATGCACAATTTGGTTTCTTACTCGCCGATTTGCTCCTCCACTTTGAAATTGGCGCATGCTCGAAAAATAAGGGAATTCCGATGACGTCATCGCCATTCCAATCGACTGGAAGATTTTCCATTTTCATCAACAGCTTTTGAGACTCATATTTTGGACACGTAAGTTTGGTTTTTCTTATCATAATCTGGCATTTTTATGGTTACTAACTAAGATGCATACTGTACCGATTCAACATGTATTTACATGAGTATTTTTCTGTACGAAGAGATTTTTTGATGAATTTCCCTAATGTGTGGCATTTGCCCTGGCGTCTCGTAACTTATATGGTGCCCTAGTGATCAAACGAAATCGGCAACACATCATACGCTTGTTCCATGCGCCTTGGCCTCGCTTCATGGCTCGACGTCGTTGGTCCGAGTTGTGATTGGTAAGAGACCAAATCGCAAGGAACCAACTTATGACCTGGTATGACCTTTCCTTCGACCAGGGACGATCGAGAGCAATTGTTCATGTATTATATTGAGTGGAAAATCGGTGTGCCATGCCAGGTATATGTAAGTAATAATATTAGGAGAAGATGTATTTTCCTGAAAATGAGGGTTTTCCTCTGTTACCCCCCACCCCTTCCCCGCGTGACCCTGATCCACTGTGGTCATGTGTGGTGTTGCATGCATTGTCTGTGCTTGACTATTTGAAGAAGACAATGTTACGGACAGGACAACTGACTTGAGACATTAGACAGAAGGGAGATAAGACAACTCGCCACCTCTGCAAAATACTGAAACATGTAGTTTTTCGACATTAAACCATAGGTATTTAAGTCATCTCCACGACAACCACAAGAGGAAACAACTCCCATTAAAAACAAAAAATTTTTGTAATTCACCGACAATTCCAATAACTTTTGACTCATTTTTTACCAGGACTGTCTGGATGTGGTACAAGCTACCTCAGGCGGGTTGTCCGTGGCTAAACCATCACCTCCATCGGGTTTTCTAAGGAAACGTGATGAGGAGGGTCAGCTGGTTACCCTGGAGAACTAAAAGAAGATTTACCTACCAAGGACGTCAGCTCTGGATAGCTAAGGCGGCCACCAGCACATGACATCAGGAAGGGCATCCATCCGGTCATTATCTTTGCTCCAATAAATCCGCACAACGGCATTACTACTGCTGTGAATGTGAGGTGAAGCCAGCCACCCATTGACGGGGACAAACTGGATTTAAGAACTTTTGGTTTTACTTTACTTTAGCCCAAGTTCAATGTGCATTTGTTACCTCATGTATGCTCAATTTATGTTCAAATTATAAAATCTGAAGAAATAGCGATCACCACAATATTCTCTCGCTCTCCCCTCCCAGCCAAAAAAAAAAAGAATTGAATGCAGCCAGGATGGCTCAATATAAGAACGTACAACCACAACCAAACACTCGCACGTTGATTTCTTCATGCACAGTTTCCAGGCTCTTGCATCGGTCCCCCCCCCCCCCGTGTTTTTAAAATCGAAAGTTATTTCTGTCACATCTGATCCTTAACGTTCTTGATCCATTCTTCAATTTCCTCCCAGGCTATGATGAAAAGAGTATAGAATATTATATAGTAGAGAAAGTTAAACGTAATTTGACTTTTGATTTTTGAATTTTATTTTTCACAGCTCTGCAAAATGCATAAGTGGAAGTCAGTGGCGGAAATTTCTTTTTGACATGGGCACAGCTGTTTGAAAGTCTCATTTATTATGACAAAACCAGAATAAAACAAAAATTATCGCCGGCGACACACTTTTGACAACTGATTTGGATTATTTAATCCACTAAGTACATCCTGTGTAAATTTTAGGAAATTTCATTGCGGGCAAATAGGATTTTTCTTAAAAATCTAGTTTTCCACGTCTTTCTATGGAGAATGGGCATATGGAGGGCGCTATAACACACAAATCAAGACCTTTGTAGGCCTATATGGCAAGATTCCCGCAATGGATTTGTCTGATTTTTGCAGAGATAATAGCTCTTGCATGTCCCTACTTATATCAGTTGTCAAAATTGTGTCACCATTGCTTAAAATTGTAAAAATAAAAGAGACAATTTGCATGGGGTCAAACAGCTGTGTGGGGGGATGGGGTTGATGAAAATTTATGAATGAAACAGGGTTTGCTGAAAAGATCCATTACTAGCACATGTGCCCGCGAAGCGCGCAAAAAAAAATTTAGAAGGTAATTTTGTTACATGTAATTGTAATTAGAACAAAATGCACGCAAAGAGCGCGCACATTTACCAGTTTTAAACTATTATGGTAAAATATGAGGTTATTTTTGGTCAAAAACACATGCATGGGTATCAGCATTGGGAGGGGATGATCGTATTGACCATCCCCCTCATCAAAATATTGGGGAGGATATATATCCCCCCTTCCCCCCTGGATTTACGCATATGGTGGAAGTATGACGTATTATAATTTTAGTATAACATGATGAGAGCAGTCCAGATGCAAGTTGACCACCTGAAATGTCTCCAGAGACTGAAGTACCACAGACCAGCTGTGACCCCCCATGCAAATGGTTCTCTCTTTTTTGAAGCAATTTTAAGCAATGGCGACACAATTTTGACAACTGATTATTAAAATTGGGACATGCAATAGCTATTACCCTCCGCAAAAATCAGAAAAACCCATTTGGCAATATTGCCACATAGGTCTACAAAGTCCTAATTGGTATGTTTATAGCACCCTCTATACGCCTATTTCACATCGAAAGACTGTGTTAAAGCTAGATTTTATGAAAAATCAATATTTGTCCGCATGAAATTTCAGCACATTTACACAGGAGGATATGTAGTAATTAGTGGATAATACTCCAAATTAGTTATCAAAAGTTGTGTCCGCAATGTGCATTTGTTTTATTCTCATGTGTCATAAATAATGAGACTTTCAAACAGCTGTGCGGAATAACCAAGTTAATACGCGCTTCAACATTTGTATTTCTCTAATCATGGCAGCAATTTGCAAGAGGTTTAAGCAACTCTAATTCTCTCACATAATTATATAAAATATATATATTGTGAGTGAGGGTTGGTAAGTGCAATAGCGGCCATGTGATACATATTTTGTGAGCATAACAAGTATTACAGATAACTCAATTTAGCCTTTCTGGTAGTCAGTGGCTTTTGAAATGGTTCTTAGGTGACACAGTTCCCTAAGAACCATTTTCACAGAAGACCACTGACCAAAGACTGGCATAATAGTATGATTGATGGGAATTTCTTACAAATGGCAGCTATTGCACTTATGACCTTCTTGCACTTACACAGCAATATATAGCTAGATGTCCACATAATTATTCAATTTAATTGGAACACTAGAGGAGGCTGAAATAAATAATTGGTCATCAACGGGTTAGAAAAAAAAAAGTAAAACGGGCTAAAATAATGCACTTTCCCATGAAACGGGGCCACCCCCCCCCATATTTTTAAGCGCTTGATTTGAATCTGAAAATGGCAAAAAAATCTTCGGAGACACACTGTCCAGACTATGAAAAATAAAAATCACACTCCCACATCAGATTTAGTAGTAGTTACCCATGTCTTATCCTCAATTGTAACTGTCCATTTATCATTTGGATCATTCCTCTAGCTCTTACATCCATAAGTCTGATTGGCTCTTGAAAACGATCTAAATGGGTCCTCTGCATCATTTGTTGGATCCGTTGTGAAAACACCTGGCATGTCAACATTGGCCGAGCTCCCGATTCTTCCTTTACAATCTTCAAGACATGTAATTCGTCATTACTATTTCTGTGGCCAAGAAGAAACATGAAATGACTGTCTGGACTTATTAGTTGCCACCCCAACGTTTTGTTCATATGCAAATTAGTCCATTAGTATTTCATAAACAGACAGATATTAAAGGTGCCTTGTCTGATCGGTCTTGGGACCCCCCTGATTTAACCGGAAGTGGTATCAATTTTGATATCAGCGATGAAAGGGCCGTATTTTTTCATTGTTGTCCTGAAATTTCAGACTTCAAATCTATCTTTCTCGAAATATAGATAAAAAACTACTGTGTTAGTGGTTAACCATCCTATTAGCACAGTGTAGTGAATAGGGCGTTGCCATATGCGTTATAGCGTTCTGGCTCTAAACCGCCAAGTATGTTCCCCACGGTATTGATAGTCAGTGTGTAAAGTGTCAGGCTTCATATCAAGTAGAGGAACACGAGAGGACAAAAAATGGAAACAAGCTCCTTTAAATGCCAAATCTATTACAGAGTAATAGGTCTACCCAAGGCCTAGGACCTTTCTCCAAGTTAATTCTTTAGCATGGGCAGAACACGTTATTTTCGCTGATTACCAATACCGAGGTTAAAGTTCATATTGATAAAAGAAATTTAACTGAACACGCTATTTTAGCGGTTACCAATACCGAGGTTAAAAGTTCATAGTGATAAAAAAATAAAAACTGCGCACTACTACTGTGTTAAAAAAAAGTCACACAGCCATAGCACACAATACTATAGGCCCACGCTTTTTGGAAGAGCCATTTGAAAATCTGCACAAAACTTGTGCCGATTCTTGTGACGATAAACTTTCAGCACAAACCAACATGCTGACATGTTCTTGGATGATAAGGATCATTTATTATCGAGGGGCATCCCGTGCAAATTTGTTCATTAACCTCATAAAGACAAAAATCACAGACTGATGCTCTGCTATCCCACGGTCACGGAAGTGCCCCAAATGACCCAAATAGATCATGGTAAGAAGTATACTGGATAGGGCAAATATTTTGAATATGAATGGGATTGGTATAAGATAAATTTGAGACCATTTGCATTCGCCATCCATGAAATTTTTTTTGATTTTTGACTCCTGCCAGACCAAAATATTTGACCCTCACCGGAAATGATTGAGGCCCCAATCAGTACGCTTATGGGTAAACAGAACATTTTATAGATGACAACAGAAATGGTGTTTAGCACAAGCAAATATGACGGAATTGTTCCATGGCATGCACCTTGTTTTGACCAGTCTGTGACCTTTGTGGTTTTAAGTATCAAGGAGTATGAGTCTAAATATTATGTAAGTAGACATTTGTTGATTAAGTGCCGGCAAACTTAAAAGTTAGCCTAACAAATTACCAGGATGTCTTTAGCCTCTACTAATGTTCCTTGTTTTGGGTATGTTCTATTTAGTGTAAAATATATCTCTATTCTCCAATGGCCAAGGTATCATTTGCGAGCAAATTGAAAAATTTCATATTTTCTGAAAATGGGCCAGTGCTGCTTTAAACAGGATGTAGCCAGCAGAGGGCTGAGGGGACAGCATGCCACAGGAAAATGTTTTGAGGAAAATTGGAAGTAAAAGATTATATTATGTGAGCGCAAGAAGATGGGAATGTAAGTGCAAAAGCTTGCATGTGAGACATTTTGTGTTGCTGCAGTATTAGGATAACTTTAATATATCTTTCCTTGATTCCTCATGAAATGGTTGTGTGTTGAACATTCAGTAGTTCCTGACCAGACTTGGATTTATAGTGTTTTAATGGGAATTTCTTACAAATGAAGTATTGACAATTTTGAACTTCTTGCATTCACATGAAAAAACTTCTCATGCTCAAAATCAGCTTTTTTCCTTTTTACTCTGCAATCAGGAGATTTCTGCTGTAATCGGGACAAATTTTGCCACGGACCAAGATAATGACCAGGATTGCACCCGTTGTTAGACAAAAAAATGCCTGCATCAATACTATTACTGCCAGTAGTGGTTCCAGGGGGTCTGGTTGTACCCGCTGGTCCGGTTGACACGATGGTCCGAGTTGACGGTATGGTTGTAACTGCTGGTCCAGTTGTAACCGCTGGTCCGGTTGTAAACACTGGGCAGGTTGTACCCGCTGGTCCGGTTGTACCCAATGGTCCCGTTGTACCAAATGGTCCGGTTGATACCCGCTGGTCCGGTTGTACACGCTGGTCCGGTTGTACACGCTGGTCGGTTGTACCCGTGGTCCGGTTTGGTACCCGCTGGTCCGGTTGCGTCCCGCTGGTACGGTGGTACCGAGGTCCGGTTGTACCGGTGGGTCCCGTTGATATACCTGCTGATCCTGTTGTACCTGCTGGTCCTGTTGTACCTGGTCTGGTTCCGTGTACCTGGTCTGGTAGTACCTGCTGGTCTGCGTTGTACCTGGTTTGGTTGTTTCTTTTTTTTTTTTTATACCGCTGGGCCGGGTGTACAGGCTGGGCCGGTTGTACATGCTGGTCCGGTTGTACCTGCGGGGCCGGTTGTACCTGCTGAGGCCGGTTGTACCCGCTGGTCCGGTTGTGCCCGTGGTCCCTTGTACCCGATGGTCCCGGTTGTTACCCGCTGGGCCAGGTTGTACCCGCTGGTCCGGTTGTACCGACTGGGACGGTTGTACACGCTGCTCCGGTTGTACCCGATTGGTCGGTTGTACCCGCTGGTACGCGTTGTACCCGCTGGGCCCGTTGCTACCGCTGGTCGCGTGGTACCCGCTGGTCCGGTTGTACCCGCTGGTCGGTGTCCCGCTTGGTCCCGGTTGTTACAGCTGGTCCGGTTGTACCGCTGGTCGGTTGTACCTGCTGGTCCCGTTGTACCTGTGTCCTGTTGTAACGGCTGGGCGGTTGTACATGCTGGCGCCGGTTGTACATGCTGGTTCCGGTTGTACTGCTGGGCCGTAGTTGTACCTGCTGGTCGGTGTAAGGACTGGTCCGGTTGTACCTTCTGGGCCGGTTGTACCTGTGGTCCGTTGTACATGCTGGGCCGGTGTACTGCTGGGCCAGTGTAACCTGCTGGTACAGTTGTACATGCTGGTACGGTGGTAACGGGTATGGTTGTACACGCTGGTGCGGTTGTACCGTGGTCCTAGTGTAACCGCTGGTCCGGGTGTACCCGAGGTCTGTTTTTTTTTTTTTTCTTTTTTTTTTTTTTTTTTTTTTGTTGTACCTGATGGTCCGGTCAAGTTGTACCCGCTGGGCCAGTTGTACCCGGTGGTGCAGTTGTACCCGGTGGTCCAGTTGTACCTGGTTTGGTTGTAACCTGAAGGTCCAGTTGTTATGTGGGCCAGTTGTACCAGATGGTCCGGTTGTACCAGCTGGTCCGGTTGTACCGCTGGTCAAGGTAACCCGATGGTCCAGTTGTACATGGTTTGGTTGTACCTGCTTGTCCAGTTGTAACCACTGGGCAGTTGTACCCGATGGGCCGGTTGTACCTGTTCTGGGCCGGTTGTACCGATGGTCCGGTTTACCGCCTGGTCCGGTGTACCCGCTGGTCCGGGTGTACCCACTGGTCCGGTTGTACCCGCTGGTCCGGTTTACCCGCTGGTCCAGTTGTACCTGGTTTGGTTGTACCTGCAGGTCCAGTTGTACCCGCGGGGCCTAGTTGTTACCCGTGATCCGGTTGTCCCGCTGTCCGTTGTACCGGCCTGGTCCGGTTGTACCTGGTTGGTTGTACCTGCAGGGGCACAGTTGTAACCCGCTGGGACCAGTTGTACCCCGCTGTGCCAGTTGTACCCGCTGGGCCGGTTGTACCCGCTGGTCCGGTTGTACCGCTGGTCCGGTTGTACCGCTGGTACGGTTGTACCCGCTGGTCGGTTGTACCGCTGGGCCCGTTGTACCGTGGTCCGGGTTGTAAACCTGGTACGGTTGTACCCGCTGGTACGGTTGTACCCGCTGGTCCGGTTGTACCCGCTGGTCGGGTGTACCCGATGGTCCGGTTGTAACTGCTGGTACCGTTGGACCGAGCTGGTCTGTTGTACCTGCTGGGCCGGTTGTACCTGCGGGCGGTTGTTACCTGATGGTCCGGTGTAACTGCTCGGGACGGTTGTACTGCTGGTCAGGTTGTACCTGTGGTCCGGTTGTACATTCTGAGCCGGTTGTCCGGTGGTTTTAGTCCAGTGTACTGCTGGGGCCGGTTGTACCTGCTGGGCCAGTTGTAACCTGCTGGTCCAGTTGTACCTGCTGGTCCGGTTTACCTGGTATGGTTGTTACCCGGCTGGTCCGGTTGTACCCGTGGTCCAGTTGTACCCGGGTCCGGTTGTACCCCGCTGGTCTGGTGTCATGCTGGTCCCGGTCCAGTTGTACCCGCTGGGCCAGTTGTACCAGCTGTCCGGTTGTACCCGCTGGTCCAGTTGTACCTGGTTTGGTTGTACCTGAAGGTCCAGTTGTACCTGGTGAGGCGTTGTACCAGTGGGTCCGGTTGTACCCGCTGGTCCGTTGTAGCTGGTCCGGTTGTACCCGCTGGTCAGGTTGTCCCGAGGTCGCGTTGTACCCTGCTGGGTCGGTTGTACCTGCTGGGCTAGTTGTACCAGCTGGTCCGGTTGTACCTGTGGTCCAGTCTTACCTGTGGGCGGTTGTACCCGGTGGTGCAGTAGTTGTTGGTGCTCGAGTACTAGTATCCCTGGTCCTGCCAAAGCATATACATGTAAGGAGTGCAGAGTAGATTACCATAATTTCTGAGTTGAGATTAAAACAATGGTAGGTGCATGCCAATTCAGGAAATCATGCAGTCGTTGAATTTTTTAAGTTTTTGAAATATGTTTTGTTGCTTAGGTCTTGCTCTTTCATTTATAGTACATTTCAAATTAAGTGAGACTCCATACATATTTCGATAGTGGGAAATTGATATGGGGTTCAATCCCCGGCCATGCGGATACTAGGCCTTTGTTGCCTTTACAAAACATATTGTTTCCATGGTACAAAGCTACTTTACAGAATCGGCTTATTGGAAACTGATGCATTCAGTTCTATAATGGTCTGTTAATGATAGAATGACTTATGCCATGGTTGGTCGATGTTAAATCCGCTTTGCTCTAATCTCTTAATACAAGGTTGACCCATTTGTGATGGCCAAATAAAAACTTAGTTGTGTTATGTGTGCACTGATATAAGAATGCATTATTTCTCCAATGCTGTGATAAGGAGTGATATTTTTCAGTGTCAGAGGTAAGTTATGTTCAAATAACAACATTTAAAGGCCGACTCAGAGATTTCCCGATGAGGGCGCCCTCAATTTTCAAACAAATTGTGTTTTTTGCATGTACGTAATGCTTGTCCATATACTAATCACTGTGTGAAATAGCTAAGCTCAAATCGACGTCCTTCATATAGAAAATCACACCTTTGTTTAAAAATTCCGGATCCGGAAATTTTGTTATGCACAGTATCCTATGGCACTGTTATATACACATAAATGTTTACTTCATCAAAACGAAAACTCCGATTCATCTCAAACTTTGGAATTGAGCATTCTAGATGACTATCTTTAGTTCTAGTTGATTATTTTTAATTAATATATTTAAAAAATTATATTCTGAAATCTCTGAGTCAGACTTTAATGAAATAAATGCTTGTGTTTTCATCCTGATACTCCAATTAAAATATCCAAGCTATCTTAGATGTGAAATAATGTATTTTAGGTCAACATTATTTATTAGCTACATTACTCTGGTTTTTAAAAGCTTGGTATTGATGGTTATTTCCTTGAAACTCTCAAACAATACTATGAAGGAATATCATCTTGTGTAAGAACGTCTAAGGGATGTACAGAGTTTGTTTACTGTAAATTTGGTCTAAGATAAGGCTGCAACTTCTCTCAACTTTTCTCATTTTTTATAAATGGGCTTATCGACCACTTTAATCAACAAAACATCCGTGGCATTCAAATAGACGACATTGATATTCCATGCTTAATGTATGCTGATGATATTGTTTTGCTTGCTGATACCCCATATGAACTTCAGAATATGTTAAATGCTTTGAGCGACTATTGTGATATGTGGGATTTGGAAATCTTGACAAAACAAAAGCTGTGGTTTTCCCCAATGGTGGTACTGTTAAGCGAAATGAAAAGTGGTATTATAAAACAAAAAAAATTGAAGTTGTTCCATATTATAGTTATTTGGGTGTTAAAATAAGCTCACGAGGAGCATGGTCTGTAACAATTAATACTCTTGCAAACCAAGCTAGTAAAGGTCTTTTCAAAATTAAAGACATCATTCAAACTATTCCTAATCTAGTATTTATTTGACACTTTGGTAGTCCCCATTTTACTCTATGGCTCTGAAGTTTGGGGTCAACATGAATCATGATAGAGTTATGAATCTATTCAAACAAAATATTGCAAAAATGTTTTAGGGATTCCCTATTCTGCTATTAATAACAGTACGAGAGCTAAAATTGGGTTGATTCCCTCTTCAGATTAAGGTTTTAAGAAGATGATCTCCTATTGGTTTAAAATACTTCAAATGAATACGAACCGCATTCCACTGAAATGTTACAATTATCTTAAAGATTAGATGATAATGGTGTTGATCGTAACTGGGTTACAAAGATTCGCAGAATTTTGAATTCATATGGTTTCGGATTTGTTTGCAGTAACCAAGGTGTTGAGAATCAAAATCAATTTCTCAGCATTTTTGAACAACGTTGCAAAGATATTAATTGTCAAGAATGGAGATCTGAAAAAGATACACACAATCGTGACTTTTATCTCAACATCAAAACAGGTGATGAGATTGAAGAATACATTAAAAATGTTAGTCTATTTAAACACAGACGTTGCATCACCCTTATTAGGACATGTTCACACAATTTAAATTCTAACAAAAGGTGTCAAAGCCCAATCGATGGCATTTGCCAGTTGTGTGATTTAGAGCTCGAGGATGAATTTCACTTTTGTCTTGTTTGTCCTGCTTACAGTGCCCCAAGAGAAAACCTCATCCCATCACACTACTGGCGGACTCCAACCCGTCATAAATTGTATTCTCTTTTGTCAAATCATAATATCTCAACTAACTTAGCCAAATATTTGTATGTTGCTTTTTGTATAAGAAAGTCCTCCAGGGACATTACGTAATTATTTTTTATTGTACTCTTCTATGGGCCGGTGGCCTGCTCTGAATTAAAATAAATGCACAAGGCACCGAAGCGCGTGTCTTGTGGAAGAAATTACTATACATTGTATGAGTACCATAAACTTTTTTACCCGTGACCATTAAAATAATTCCTCTTACCTCTCACGATGGACAGACCTAAACATTTTAATGAGGTCTCACTTATTTTGAAATCTACTATAAACCTCGCTTGTAAAAAGTGTGCAAAAATGACTGAGATAGAATGCCTGAAAGATGCTGTCAATCCCCTAGACAAGCCAAAGTTGCTATTTGATGAGACGTTTTCAATGGAATTGCACGTGTTGTACTGCAACCACTAAAGGCAGGGGAAGAGGAAAAACAATATTTCAATATGAAATCTTCTGCTTGAATACACAGATTCTTCGTATTGTAACTTTTGGTTAGGGGATTTTGCATCTTTTGGGTGTTCTATCCCAGCCATTTTTGCACGCCTAACTCAAGCTAAATATTTTCACAAAGACTCATTGAAAATAGGCAGACTAATTGACTTGATAATTGAATATTTAGTGCATAAAAATAATAGAAATATTGATTTTAAACTGGCAATATTTACATTTATAGTACATGTGGAACTGTATTTTTGTGAAAATTTCATATACAATCTTGCAACCAAGGTTTTTCTAAATCAAAATTGTATGAGGATTCCAAACATGGGTGTCATTTTTAAAAATTGTTCTGGATGTATTCTAGGGGGCAAGGCTTATACAGGGGTCAAAATATTAAAGGGATTGAAATGTGTTTTAAAGTATACCATCATGTTCAGTACCTTTCAAGGATTACAGAAAGGTATAGTTTTCCCTACCTGAGGGTTATAGTACAAGAGTTACAAGGCAAAACGGGTTCAAGGTCACACTTAAGGTGAAATTTCAGATTCATCGGTTTGTTTTTAAAAAGGTGCCAAATTGTTCGTCTTACTGTACAGAAGCCGAAAATATACAGGTCGCATTGTCAATGACGTTTTGATATTTAAAGGCACTATCAGTGATTTGCTAAATCAGAAAATGGAAAAAATCATAAAAATTTTTTGCATGTCTGTACCAAGTACAGTTACCCTAACAAGGCCAGAAGCAACCTAATAAGGACAAAATCGGATATATTAGTCATTACTCTCCGTACGGACACTTACCACAACAAGTAACTGAATGGAGAGTTGTATCTTAGAACACTGCTGGTTTCTTCCTTTTCTGTCAATTTTTCATTTGAAAAAACTAACTTATGAGAATCGTACAGACTTATCCATCACTTTTAAGCTATTCCTGGAAATTTCAAATACTTTGACTCTTTCGAATGAATCACTGATAGTGTCTTTAAGAGGGCAAATATGGCCATGGTCCACAGGGTCTATGGGAGACCACTAGTTATATCTGTAAAGGTCTCACTTTGAAAGGTGAAACACAGAATCAATATACATTTTCTTATTTAGTATGACCCAATGAACGATTTAACCAGTTTCAATTTAACCAGTTGACCATTCTATAAATAATGACCTTGAACTTTCTTGAGCCTATTGTACTAAAACAATAGGTAATAAATATGGCAAACTATACCTTTTTAGAAACCTTATGAGCAACCGAACAGATTGGTATAAATTTTAAAAGAATTTAAACACTTTTATTGTTTACCCCTGTACAAATTTTTTCCCACATTATAAAACACCCAAGAATGCTTTTTAAAAAATGACACCCATGATTTTCAGATTCTCCTTGAAATTCTGTATTGGAAAAACTGAACCAAAACATTAATTACATTTCCCCATGTACTATTATTTAATATCCCATAACCAATGCTCCTACCCATCGTCAAAATGCACTGCACTGCTGCTGTGTTGAGTCGGACATGGTTTTCATCCATTTTCACTGCACTGCATTGCAGAGCAGTGAAGTAAGAATGGACCTTAAAGGCTGACTCAGAGATTTCCCAATGAGGGTGCACTCAATTTTCAAACAAATTGGGTTTTTTTTTGCATATACATAATGCTTGTCCATATACTAATCACTGTGTGAAATAACATAACTAAGCTCAAATCGGAGTCCTTCATATAGAAAATCACAACTTTGTTATAAAATTTTGGATCCGGAATTTTTGTAATACACGGTATCCTATGGCACTGTTATACTGTGAACAAATGTTTACTGCATGAAAACGAAAAATCCGATTCATCTCTAACTTTGGAATTAAGCATTTTAGGCGACTTCTTTAGTTCTAGATGACTATTTTTAATTACTACTCAAAAAAATTATTTGTCAGCCTTTATCTGTGTGTGATGGAAATTGATGGTTGGCTGACATTGAATCAGAGGCAACACATGAAGAGTGGAAGCGGATTCCACAATCGGACATCCAGACATTGTTACTAGCGTATGGACAGATTTTGTTTGTATGCGGGGACCAATTGCGCGTATGTCAAGGTTTGTCAATCAGCGCGACGCGGACTGTGATTGGTTTGAATGTGTAGTATGGGCGGGGCATGTTTGAACAAAATATGATTTCAAATGTAAAAAATGCCCTATTTGAGTCGGGCTTTCAACTAACAGACACAATAATTCAAGAAAGTAAACTTTCTGTTTCCATCAGCTTTAAATGTTTACAGATTATTTTTCATGGCCGACATTTGTTCTGCACCGTCAAATTACGTCAGACGCGCAATTGGTCGCCTTATTCTGTCCCTGACTATAAGTATGGACTCTCGCATGGTGGAATGCATTAAACTCTTTCTGAACACATCCAAGATGGCTGCAAATCGGTGGTGCAAAATTCTGCACCTTTTCAAATGACAAATTTTGAATTATAAATGTAAAAATTCAAATTCTAACTCAATGGAAAATAATTTAGCAGCAATATTTTGATTGAAGTTATCAATCCTGAATAAACAGAACATCCCTAATATTGAAAATGTTGAATTAAAAACTCCTCATAGAGAATGATGGAAGTTTGATAACCAAGTAGCTAAAAGGCTAATTGTGCCTAGTAAGGGTTACGTAAGAAAAGTCAATATCATATATTTGATGTGATCAAGCAAAATGAGTCTGAAGTCGGTCAGATTTGATTTTTACTTTTCCATGTTACTGTATGCACCATTTAAAAGGCTACATTTTGCTGAAACCAGAATTGAAATTGACCAATTCTACAGATATAATCAGTTGAAGGGGTGTCAAAACAATAGGAAACAAAGACATTTTTCCCTTTGACTGTAACTCAAAATCAATATTTGCGACTTCCGACTCATTTTGCTTGATCACATCACAAATTTGCACAGATTTTTTTTTGCACAGGCGTATACATGTGAAATAGCTCTAGCAAATGGAATAGTTACAATATAGACTGCTCATGAGGGAGATGGTAAGAAATATTGTCCCGAGATGATCTTGAGACCAAGGGCCTACTATTTCCCGAGACCGAAGGTCGATGGAAAAAAGTAGGCCCGCGGTCTCAAGATCATCAAGGGGCAATATTTCTTTCCATATCCCGAATAAAGAGCAGTCTATATTTGTTTTATACACCTCATGCATATATTTCTGTCATGTGTTTTTATTTTTAAAAGTAGTGTTTTAGGTCAGCCCTAGTGTAAACCTAGGCCAACTGCATAATAATAAACTGCATTACAGTTTTCTTACTGTATAGTATTCTTCATCCCGCAAACGTGCAGAGGCTGAGTTGTACAATCCCAAAAAGCAGGCTCGAGCTCAGAATTCGGCAACTTTATCCACATTCGCTAGTATAGAGACCCGTTTGTTGCTTTCAAATGCTGTTCAAATATGCAAATTTTACTTGCTTCCTTGTATTAGCGCTATCACCCTGTTGTAGAATTGCGAATAGATCGCCATCATTTACAAGCTGGAATCAGGGTTTGTAGCTCAATTCATCAGTCTGAGCAGATGATTTCGACGGCCATGCAAAACTTTCTGGAGTCGGCCATGCATGATATTGTGTTTTCACGTCTCTTCCACATACTGTATTTTTCGAAGTAATGTGTATTGGTGTACGTATTAAAATTAATTTTGGTGTGTATGATTGTATGGTAAATTTTTGCCATGGGATAGTAGGTTCCGGGGGTATATCTCCACGGGGGATTCTTTTTTTTCCTTTTTATTTCTTCAACTAAAACAGGAAATGGGAGGATAACCCATGTCATGTGACTCCATTTTAAACCAATCGGATGACAGAATATATGCAAGAGGTGTATAATAAACATTCCATTAACCTATGTAGTAGTAGTAGAGTAGTATAATATAGTAGTAAGTAGTAGTAGTAGAAGCAGTAGAAGCATAGTAGTCCCCACAAAGACAATCACATTATTAATTTGTTTCAAATTAATGAGTATATTTACCTGGATTATTTCATGGCATTATACACACTCTGAAAAATAAAATATTAATAAAAATTACAGCATTAGTAACTCTGAATTTTGCCCTCCCATCCTAATTTTGACACTAATACTAGAATTCATTAACATTTCCTTTTTATTTCATAACAGTGGTCCATAATTTCAGGCGAAAGAGGGCAAAACAATGTTTTCTCAAAACGTGAAAGGCTTCTCTTCAATGAAGAAGGTGCAACAAAAGATTTCATGTGAAAGGTGTAAAAATTCTGACTTTTAAACTGATGCAATGCCCTCTATCAAAAATAGTCCCATCTGAAAGGATTAAAGGTGCTTGTTCCGATTTATGCCTATTGTGTTCTCTACTTGATATAAGAGCCTGGCACTTGCACATACGCCCCATCAAGTACCGTGGGAAACAAATTTGCAGCTTTGATGGTAGAAGCAATAATGCATATTGCAAAGCCCTATTCAATACTGTGCTAATATTGATGGTTAACCATTAAAACGGCGTTTTTTTGTTTATCTTGGGAATGAAGTGGATTTGAGGGCTCAAATTTCAGGACGAGAATATGGCCTTTCATCTGATATCAAAATCGATACTACTTGCGGGTAAATCGGGGGGTCCCAAAGACGATCGGAACACACACCTTTAAGCTGAGAATTATTTTTTGGGTACGAAATTAGAAATTAAACTTATGACGTTCTATACTGAAATATAAGAATGTAAAAACACTGCAAGTTGAAACTTACAAATTCCCCTGGCTTTTAAGTATATGAAATTGAAGGGTTTAGTATCAAATGTTGACTATACACTCACCAAGTTTCATGACCATACAACCATTTGAAGTTATTTGACCCCACATGACCTTGAAATGACCACAACCACGAAGTTTCATGACCATCCAAGCATTTTGAGTGATTGGACCTTGATTTGATCTTGGATGACCCCAGATGACCTTGAAAAATTTTGGTAGCAAATGTTGATTACACCCACCAGGTTTCATGAACATACAACCATATGTAGTGATTTGACCTTGAATGACCCCACATGACCTTGAAATGACCTTCAATATTTTTGGCACTGAATCTTGACCGCACCCACCAAGTTCCTACCACAATTTGACAAATTAGCTCATTTGAACAAAGAATACCCTTTGACCCCAATTATGATTTACTCTCACCACATAGTACACCACATTTGAACCGTGGGCCAGTGGTTCTTCTGCCCAAGCATTTGGGCAGGAGATAAATTCCAAAACTAAAATGAAAGAATGCCCCTTTAATCCACCCCCATAACCTAACTTTGACCCCGATCTGTGTACAGCTTAAAGGGGGATGGCCCGATTTATGTATATGATGTTATCATCTTGATAGAATGTAAATTTTCGTGCCGATATTTCAATCCGTTTTGATGCGAGGGCTAAAAACAGGATTTTGTAAGTCCCTTAGAGTACTGTGTGAAATTAATATTGGTCGACCAAAATGAGGAACATTTTCGTTTTTAACTTCCAAACCAAACATCTTTTAGCCCTAAAATTTCACAGCATAAATGAGAAAAATAGTAGCTTTCTTCTGTACCAATAATTTGACCACTTCCAGTAATATCTGGGGTCCCTGGGGACAAGGCTATTAGCGATCGGACCATGGACCTTGAAATTCCAAAATTGTAACTAAAATGACAGAATGCCCCTTTAATCCATTCCCATAACCTATCTTTGACCCTGATCTGTGTACAGCTTATATGGGCCTTGATCAGTGCATATACTGACCAAATTTGGTGATCATAGCATTTGATTTATGGTGGGAAAATAAATGGATAGATTTTCAAAGAATGCCCCTTTGATCAGCCCACATGACCTCTCACCACAATCAGAGTACCCCACATATGAACCTTGGGACAGTGGTTCTTCTGATCAAGTTTGGCTGCAATTGGCCCAAGCATTTGAGCAGGAGATACAAAAAAAAAACAGTCAACCTAACCAAAATGGAACACACACAGGCAGGAAGGAATCTCCCTAAGACATTTCTCATTGTAACCAAATTAAATGTAAGAAATCTATTGAATGTCCAATCTATATAAAACCACTACATATGATAGAAAATATGGATGCCTTAAAATCTCTTGTTGCACCTTTAAATCCAAAAATATCATACCATCAAAATATTACTGTGCCATTTGGACCCTTAGGTCTGTATGCACAAAAAGTTAGACCTGATTTAAAGTTAGACCTGGTCTAAGTCAAAACTAGTTTTATCCAAAATTGACAGTTATTTAAATTTTCTCTATAAATGAACTAGCCAATTTTAAAGATTAAATTAATTTGGCTGCTGTATCGGTTATAGCCTTTCTCTTTCCTTTAGGAATGCCCAAGGATGCCAGACATTTGTTGACTGATGTATTGCAGAAACCTCTGCTTCCTCTGATGTAATGAGAAAATACACAGAAAGAGAGCACTATTTTGATTGGTTACTCAGAGGGCTATTTCATGTTGTGTCCTGTAATGAGCCAATCAGACTGTATCATAGGCGGTAGTGGCCAGAGGGGTTGAATAAGCATTCTACAATGCACTCAAAACCACCCTAGAGAAACCAAAACCTTCTGAGATATCTTTTTTTGCCTTATCACTGTTGCTACTCTACCGGTATACCTACCATGATTGCAACCATAAAAGCCAAATGTGAATGTCGGATCATTTCTTGGTCGGGGACTCATCGACAGGACGCATATTCTCAAAGCTATCAGTTTTGTATATTCTGTAGAGCCGGGCGGTGCCGCTATGAACCACCTCGGTCTTGGTAAATTCTGTAAATGACAAAGAGTTGATTGAAGATATTTTAATAAGGAAACATATATTAGAATCCAAGGCTTAGCAAAAATGTTTGCCTTGAATGCACTAATCGACCATCATTTTCAAAACATACATTGCACATACAAAATACATGCTAAAACTTTACTGACCTGGGAGGCATAAACATGGGTAAACATATTAATCAATATATTGCTTAGGTAGTCATAACTACATTTAACTACAGACCATGTCTAGTTAAATGCTAAAAAAAAAATAAAAAAAAATTTGCCCATGATGTAGCCAAGTATTGCTGAACTTTGTTCAACAAAATTTTAAGCCTGGAATTCAATCTAATGATAATTATTTACTTAAAAATTATGAAAATGTTTAACAAATAAATACAAACATAAGACATGAACCTAGCCTCTCTAAATTTGGGAAAGATGTAAATGGAGTTTATTCTTTAAAAGATCCTCATTACAAATGAATTGGTTGAGTTAATCTGATGTTATAGTGATTTTTCTGGGGGAAGCTTAACATCCAATAAGCCTCCCTTAAATAATACTTCCATACACTAAATAGGAGTATCTTTCATTTATCGGAAACAAAACCGACCAAAACAAAACAAGAAAATCTTTATAAAAAACAGGTAGAAAAATAAGCACAAAAATGCTGCAAGTTAAAACTGGCAAGAGACTTGCAAGATCCCCCTTGAGGTGAGCAGTATGCAAATGAGCTCATTAATATGGGAAAAAGTGATGACACGGTACATGAGCATTACTTGCATGCACTACTACTCACATACCAAGTTTTGTCAAATTTTGACATTAGGATATGCCACAAATTTACCTTTTTAGTAATGAGTCAATCAGAGCAAATATGCAAATGAGCTCAATAATATGCATAAATAATAATGACAGAGTATGCGGGTATTACAATGACGTAAATATAACCCAGACCCCGAAGATTCTCCCGAAACAGCGTAACCAAAATCGAGGTGCCCAAAAGTATTATAATGAGCATACGCACTTCATTATCATAGTTTTGTGCACAACCATATTTGGTTTACGTATCGTTGTATTTGGAAAATCCGTAATGCATATTTATGAGCACGCGGTATTTTAAGTTCGTCACACTAAGCGAGTGAAAAACGACAATATACAACTTAGCCACCTGCTATAACCGGACTTCAAGTATCTCTTTTCTAAGCAAAATTAACAGGGGACATCGGGAGACTTTTTGGGCATTAGGAATTGCAGGAATCTTTAGATGCATTGGTTTTCATCGATTGATTTTCGCATAATTATTGCAGAAAAATCGGCCGATCGGACAATCGAACACTGAGGGAAAGCAACACTGATAACTTAACGAGTGACGCACAGATTTTTAGATGCGTGTGCTTGCGCACCAACAGGACGACGAGCGAGTGCTTGCGCAACAACGACACGGCGCGCTGAGTGTGAGAGAAAAGCTGTGTTTACGGGCTTGGACTATCCATAATACACGTGATTTGTCACTTCTCCTCTTATATATTCCATGGGGTATTACTAACATGCACCACTACCCACATACCCAGCTTCATCAAATGTGGACATTGGGACGCTTGTAGAAGTGCATCTTTTTAGCAAAATTAACCAAATAACAAACCAAAGGGACCACACAGACACAAACATGCACACAGACAAAGACACACAGATACCCACAGAACACACACACACAAACACAGAAGGAAGATGCTGTACAATGTCCTCATGGTTTTTAAGGTAGTATCATTGGCTATGGCTTCATGCCCCCAAAATCTTGCTGAAAATTGTCATGAAATGTTGGATGTGAGAGAAACGTGTGCCCAAATTTTATTTGTCCAAATGGGGTTTGGAGAAGTCAGTAATTGCATTTTCATATTCCCATACTTGTACAGGGGCTGACTTTGGCAGTATAGAAATGGCCAAAATGGGCCAATTTTGTGAAAAACTACAACATTTTATTTCATTTTTCATTTTTCCCAAGTAATTGATGAGTTATAAGATTGGCCATAGGTGGTGCATGTTTTTTTTTTTTGTGGTTTAGAGAAATATCAAACATCCATTTCTTAATTTTTCTGTGTGTCATCAACACCAAAGAACAGGTGGTCACAAAAACACCTTTTTGGTTGAGTATTTCTAGAAATACTGAAGTATCCACTTTTCATAATTTTCCTAAAGGGAAGAAAACCTAATTTGAACCATGGGTAGAGGGGGAGATGGAGGGCTTCTTCCCTCCCCCGTTCTATTTGAAAGGATAGGCGTTCTATTTTCCTAGATATTCCCTCAACTCATTTGTCTAAAGAATTAAACACTGATTTAAAAAGCACACATGAAATTGGTTGGGTATTTTGTTTATACACACTTCCCTGGAGTTTCAGCTTAAAGTCTGACTCAGAGATTTCGAATAATTTTTTTTTGTGTAATAATGCAAAATAGTCAACTAGAACTAAAGATAGTAATCTAAAATGCACATGGATTCCGAAAATTTGAGATGAATTGGATTTTTCGTTTTGATGCAGTAAACATTCTGTGTAGTATTACGTCCCATAGGATACTGTGTATAAACCAAAAATTCCGGATCGGAATTTTATAACAAAGTTGTGATTTTCTATAATGAAGGAATTCGATTTAAGCTTAGCAATTTCACACAGTGATTAGTATATGGAACAAGCATTATGACATGCAAAAAAAACACGATTTTTTTGGAAATTGAGGGCACCCTCTCAGGAAATCTCTGAGTCGGCCTTTAAAGCAACCTGTCCATTTAGGCTGGGGAAATGATTTATGAAAAAAAATTAGGTAAGATTTAAAAAATAAAGTAAAAAACTAAACAAATCATACTGTCTATTGAAAATTGCAGAAATATGTGGAAAAACAGTCAATCCTGAACATAGTCAAGTTTGGACTAAATTAATTGAGGGAATTCGATTTTATGGTCATGTTTCTGTAATACCATTTTATCCGATGATCCTACATTAAGCCAGGGGGGATAAAAACTAATAATAAAACATGGAAAGGTACAGAAAAGAAAATAGCTTTCGGAATTGACAAGTGTGTACAATTACAATAAACTACTTCAATGTTGGAAACCAATCTCTAAATAGTTTTACAAAATGAAGCATTTGAGAAATTGTCATACAGTCTTCAGCAAATTGACTAGCCTTGTTCAAGGCGCTCTACCAACTTCATTCATTGGTTCACACGTCTGATATAATGTCATCATATATAAAGCAGTGGAGCATTTATATATAACACCCTCCCTAACACTAAAAAAATGGCAAGAATTCACTCTATTAAACACCTAATTTGAGGTTTCCAATTTCACCTGGCCTATGTTCCATGCTTCCACTAGTGAGTTCAATAAGTTCAACTCAGGCAGAGCGCCTTGTACAGTTTGTCAGACTTTTTCTGCATTTGCAAAAATTTTGTAGGAAAAAAAAAAAAAAAAAAAAATTAAGCCAGGGGGGATAAAAACTAATAATAAAACATGGAAAGGTACAGAAAAGAAAATAGCTTTCGGAATTGACAAGTGTGTACAATTACAATAAACTACTTCAATGTTGGAAACCAATCTCTAAATAGTTTTACAAAATGAAGCATTTGAGAAATTGTCATACAGTCTTCAGCAAATTGACATGCAGTGATGGCAACTCAAATGTACACTGAACAGTTGAATTTGGTACACACCAGAACAAACATCAATCAATAAATGTACATATATGCATTTGCTGTCAATCTTCATCCAGAGAAGCTCCGGGGAACATATTTTCTTACACGATTTTCAGGTACAAGGCCCCTTCTCTAAAACAAATTGGTAATTAAAACTTTGGTTTTTGATGCAGTTTTACCTTTATCATTAACACTTTGATCTCAGAAATTGGAAAAAAAATATATATTTTTTTTTACATTTCCGGATTTTTTTTATTTATGGCCAAAAATCTGGAAATTTCCGGAAAAGTTACATCTCTTTGTCTCGTTTGCCATCGGTATGGCAGTCATATACGAACCTATATTTTGCTAGCTTGGATATTATGCCAAAAAAATTCTAATTCAAAAATGCTGATGCTATCAAGATGAAACAAATGACATTGCTAGCATTGGGTCAACATTCTGAGATGAACGAGAACATGTTCCTAATCAATTGATATGGGTAACTTCACAGGTTTTTCTACAGTTTGGCCGAAAATTTGTAAACAAGAGCATCAATGAGGCAGTGTAAAACCCTTGCTTAATTTATGATACAGCGGATTTTTTGTAACAGCCTGTCTCAAAAAACTTGTATAGTGAAAAAAAAAGTGCCCTCTTTTGTGACATGAGACTGTATCACCTTCAAAAGGCCACATCTTAGCTTTTAAAATGCCATTTGTTCTGTTCAAATTGTTGCTGTAATCTGAGATGTTAGTGAACACCGGACGAGTCGGGCGTGGAAGGCCAACTTTTGTAAGCACTCTATGACTCAATGACTGATATCTCCCACAGGTTTACGTTAGACTGTGATATGGTCATTTTCATTGATTTTCATGTAAAACGGTGGAAAAAAACTCGTTTTTTTTTTTTGTAAATGGAACACAAAACAGAATTTGACTTTTGTTAAAATGGTTAATAAACATTGGTCTCTACTCCTATGCCAGGACATACAAAGTTGGGTTACAAAAAAAAACATCACACAGTTTCATGTACCAACTTCTACAAGATCAAGTGAAAAATGAAAAATCAAATAGTAATAGAAAGGAAATTAGTCAAAAACAGTTATGTTTATAAAATCATATAATGAGGCCTGATTTCCTTCCACTGTGACTGCAAACATAAGGCATTTCCTTCTGAGAAGTGAAATGCCCCCAAATACAAATAACACCCATAAAGAGAAATGGAACGTCCTACCAGTGACCCCAGGGGATAAGGCCGAGAGGGGAAGGAAGAACCAATCTTAACACCCGCCAGGCCGGCCTTAAAATAGGCCCCGACAGGAGCCAAAGTTAAGCCGCCACAGACGCGGGCCTCAAACCCCAGAGGGGGCGAAGCGAGGTAGCCCACCAGGGCAGAGGGGCAGTTAGCCATAGGCTGAAAGCCAGACTAAGCCAGGCTAGGCCCCGACGAAGGCA
>JAMKCH010025067.1:0-37596 GCA_023653785.1 Ophioderma brevispina | reverse complement strand
CAGAGAAGGCGGCTACGGTAACTTTACAATTTTTAGAGCGGATTTCCTAAAGGATCCTCATACTTGCAAAAATTGGTCGGGAAACAGGAGAAATAAATGCAAAATTAATCCTCGCCACCTCTATTACATTAGCACATAAATACAGGTTGTGGCAGAATCAAAATTATACAAGATGTCCAATTATAGATGAGGTGACATGTGAATCATGTCGGGGGGCAATGAAACAAAAGCAGTAACCGAACAGTAGGCGTGCGCACTCCAGGGTTTGTGATTTTAAAATTCACACTCAATCAGGCGTGATAAGACCATTAGAATGCTGAAGCTGTATGGACATATTCTTCATACTTCTAAAACCATGTCAGTCAGTAGAAAGGTGTAACTTGTGTTTGTAAACATTGATATCACATCATCTATATGGTAAATGTTTGCCCATAGTTTATTTTATACCTACATTGATCTTCAGTATTTCTGAACCAAGTTTTGCTAACAAATTAATTTTTCCGAATATGACTCGCGTGTTTGTAGTCTATATCAGACCATTCAAAAATTAATCAAACATAATTTTGAACGAACACTTGATCAAGTTGCTCAGATTGTGTACCCTTCCAAAATGGCTCCATGACTCGTACCCCCCCTTGCATTTTGATCAATTGATTGGCTAAGTATTGTATGTGTGCCTGAAATCTTACTTCCATCATATCGTAAAAAATCATGGAAGTTTGTAATTTCTTTGGGTTTTTTGTACCATAAACAGTAATCACCAACACACTGGCCTATGGGCATTATGGCAAAAATAACAAGCTTTGACTCAGATTTGTCATTCAACAGACACTCTGCGCCGCTTTTGCGTCAATTTGATGGTGAAAAATAAAACATGGCCACAACACCAAAAAGACTAACCAAAATAACTGGACGTTTTGAAAGACGCCTTTTTTTTAAAGGATAGCCGGGAACTTAACCAAAATACAGGTGCTGGGATGATGCACCTCTGAGTAAGGATGTATGTTTGTATAAGTAAGGGGTGTCCAACCTGCGGCCCGCGGGCCTTTTGCGGCCCCGCTAAGGCTCTCATGCGGGACCCGTGAGTAATTCCCAGAAATTAAAATGCACTATAAACTATCTTTAATAGTTTTTAAAAAAGGAATTTGTCATTTGAAATTAGTTCAATTTCCCTCAATCTGACACCTAACTTTTTTTAAATTATTGTGGAACATTGTCCAATTCATGAATCTGTGAAACCAACAATTTCTAAAAACAGTGCGAAATTAGTCCAATTTCCTCCAAATGAAGCCAATGTATTTTCAAAATATGCTACACGAGGTCAACAAAAATGGAAAATTTGTGTTAAATTGACCAAAATCTGAATCATGGCATTGTTATGGGTTCCTTTTTGGCAAATATTGGTTATTTTAAGGAATATGGGTACGCCTTCCAGAATTTTTGTAGGCACGTTATAAAACAAACTTGGGAGGCCCGATTTTGGTTTGCAGCCCGCAGTAGTTTGGATTCAACCAATGCGGACCCTTCGTCAAAAAGGTTGGACACACCTAAGTCTACATATCCAGTCAGTGGAAGAATGATACAATAGTAGCAAATATTTTGTTGTCACATTACGCCTCTCAGGTGAGATAGTTCTGACAGATAACTAGACTAAAAAATGTTTTGAGTTACCATTGTATGGATGCCTACCACTATCTGTAATCTCTCATGTACATTGATCTGTAGGGACATAAACACAAGTGGTTCATTCCAAGAAAGAGTGCTTTTTTTTCCACATTGTTGTCTTTGGGTTCTGCTTCAAACTTATAATGTTCTTTTTTATCATGCAAATGTCAAATACTGGTTTTCGTGACATATTTGGAATCAGCATGATAAAAGGACGAGCAGCGATTTGCTGATCCGAAAAGCTGAACAAATCATCAAAATTCATCATATTTTGGTATTTTTGTGGGCCGCCAAGATATAGCTGGTAGGGACCACTTAGCAATCCGTTGTGCGTGTGTATGTATGTGTGTAGGTGTGTGTGTTGGTTATGGATGTGTGTGTCAAAAATTGGTAAGTTTTGTCATGGGGCGGCCACAGCTTATATTCTTGAAATATAGCGAATGAGCGAAAGCGAGAACCGCGAAATTCTAGTTGTACTTGGCATGGATTGTGCGTAACATACCCTGCACAAGTGGTTGGCTTGAAATCACGTATTAAAACAAGGTACTACTTTTTATCCGAATTCGTAATTTCTATACGTGCGTATCAAAATTCCCGCTTGGAGCATCAAAAAGGCCTTCTCAGTGAATATCCCAGATTTTTAGCATGATTATTTTGTACCATGACCTGTACAGTTGACCTCAAACACAAACATTATTGATCTTTGTTTATCTGCACTGGTGGTAAACCACAGTCAGCGTTTAGTAGATTGGCGATGGCATCGCTGTATGTCTGTTTGCGGGAAGACGGTATGACAAAATTTCCTCAAATACTTTTTTGCCATATATTTGATATATTTCCTACATTATAATAGTTATATGGAATTGTACACGCCTATCCATGTTTAGAGCTAAAAAATCCATTTCCACATTTTTTCAACTCGCTCACATTATCGCTGCTAATCCCTTTAAATGAGGTCCAAACAAGCCTAGTCATAGGTCAGTATTTTTTGAGATGGCTTTGCAGTCAGTGGGAAGCCAGCTCATCCCACTGAGTTATGTGTTATAACTTATACAGAATCTCAGGGTTGAAAGGGTTACGACGAAAGCCATCTCAAAACCCACTGACTTCTGTGTTATAATGTGAACTAACAATACCAGGCTTTAAAGTTGTTTAAAGGGACATTGAGAGATTTCACAAGAAATTTACCCTCAATTTAATAAGAAAAAAGGCCGATTCTGTGCATGTACATATAGCCACCTAAATATCAGAAATACCTCAAACGATATTGGTAACAATCATTTTTGTTATGAATGAAACCTAAAGAGATTTTTTACGCTTTTACCGTGTGTCCAAAAAAAAAACGCCAACACTTGGTGGCAGACGCCATAAGTTTTGAACAAAAGCACGTCACTTATTATTCTTTGTTGTAAGATAAGAGGGACTGTGCTAATGTCCATGAAAAGTTCATAAAGGTAGAGTCATACTTTGGTAAGATCTTGATCAACAATCAGTAACCCGCAGACCCCATTTGACAAAAATGAGGAGTGGTTAAAGGGATTAGCAGCGATTTGCTAATACGAGACACGAAAAATCATCAAAATTCATATTTTATATTTTGTTACTGGCAGGATATGCGAACATAACCTGCAATGGGTTGGCTTGAAATCCCATGTATAAGCAAAGCAGTATTTTATATGATTCTGTAATTTTTAGACGGGCGTATCAAAATTCCGACTGAGATCAAAAACGCCTTTTGCGGTGAATATCACAGATTTAAGCGTGATATTGTGCACATGATCAACAGTTTGACCCTCAAACACAACATTATTGACCTTGTTCATTCTGTACTCGTGTAAACCCCAATCAGTGTTTTTTTCAGTGTAGATTTTGAGAGCTGTCGCGCATGCTATTGCGAGGAGACGTATGACCCAAATTTGCTCAAATACTTCGGTTTTTTCACTATTTGATGGTTTGTGCTACAATAAATCAGTTATATGGAATGTACACATTATCCCTGATTTATAAGTTGAAAAAAAATGCATTCCATATTTTTCGATTCTTCACATTATCGCTGCTAACCCTTAAACCACAAGATGGCAATGAAGAAAAGAATGGCAAATAAAAAAAACCAAATATTGATTGAAATAAACATTTACTTACCAAATTATCGCAGAACAACTTCTTCTGGGTCAAATGACTGCATTTACATAATTATTATTAACGGATAATAATAAACATTAATTTATTGGTGATAAAAATGTTTCAAGAAGATATAAAACTATAGACTCTAAGGTCATAGACAAACTCCACATTACATAAATTGATAAATGAGGTGGGGCTGCAACTTGCTGTTCTGAATAATGTACATTCTCAAACTTTATGAAAGTAAAACATTTCTTCAGCACAAAACTCAATACAATATCAGATCATCTGTCATTAAACTTTGGGTTAAGATAATCTTTGGTCCCGTCAACAAAATGATGATGAATGATTAGCTCTAACCAGTGTAGTCTTATTTGGGAAATGCGAAATAGTTTGTTGATATACCTTCCTAACTCGAAGTGTGTTTAAATGCAGGTTTTTTTAGTGTTATGACCAATAGACATTCATATGCTAAGATTTGTTGCAGCACCTGTCTGTTTAAGAAAGAGGGAAATGGTGGTTGGACTAGAGATTCATATTGGTGGTCTCGGCGGAACGTACCGTGCCGTATTTGTAGTTAATACGTAGCGCCTCAATTTGGTGATAAGTGGGTCCTGCAGGTTACTTGGATTTCTGCGCGCGCGACATATATTAGAAAAGAGACTTTACCGTTATGAACTTTCAGTATATTAGCGAACCGTCACATCTTACCTTACAACAAAAGAATAAGTGCACCGCCTTTTGTTCAAAAACTTTATGGCGACTGCCACCAAGTGGTCGTGTTTTTGGGACACACAGTTAATGTATGTATGAATGTAGGTCTATATGGTGTGTATGTGTGTACTACTAGCGTGACATTGGGGGTTGTTTTTAAAAGTAGAAATGAGACATTTAGGGTATCTGACATTGTGGTGTGATTTGGTTTGATGTTGTGGTTTTTTTTATAGAGGTACTACATTACATTTGTCCTATAATGGACTAAACGTATCTAGTATTGAGGTTTTTCATAAAAAGAGTAGAAAAGATGATTTTTCTAGTTAAGTAACTTTATAGGCCTGCAGCACAATCCTGATTGGCTAAAAAAATGAGTAGTGAGTAGTTAGTAAAAAAATTCTTTAAAATACTATATAGTGTTTTATAAGAGAAAAAAGTAGAAAAAAGAAGTGAATTGTTAAGATTATTTTGTAGTTAAAAACCCACATGTAGCTTTTGTAAGTATGTGTGTGCGTGTGTGTGTATGTATGTGAGTATGTATGTGGGTATATTTATGGGTATGTTATGAGTAGGACAGGTCTATGTGTGGTATATATCTATGTATAATCCTATGTATATATGGTATACCTTGTGTACATGTTTGGTTTTAGTTTGATGAAACATCCGCAGTAGGCATGCATAGATGATAATTCACAACTATTATTTTTTTTTTAATTTCTAGCATTTGTGATTGACGTTGAAGACTGGTGTTTTATGCTGACCACAAATTGCAAAGAGGAGTTAAATTCTATCACCTCTCAGATTCTTCATTATTTCATTTTGACTCTCAAAGCTTACCAAAGCAAGTTATTTTTTTGAGTTTTCCTTTTAAAACACTTTGTAAACCAGTGTCCAAAATATGCAGTATTCATACAATCATGGAACAAAAACGTTCGCCACACTTTGTTCCGATTCGGGGAGGAAGGGGAAAGCCGAACCCTCTGCCCCAAGGTAAGTTGATCCGAGTCATGTTGTCGAAGCCTCTCCAGGTCCCCAACTTGATCGAAGGGGGATGGGGAAGGATATATGGCAAAGAGGAAGACCCTTGCTCGCTATTGATCAATGGAACTTTGCCCAATCTTATTCAGCTGTGAGCATAGGGAATGTTGCCATATATTGTATCCAAGTGTGGCAACTATTTTGCCATGATTGTAGTTGTACAACTTCTAAATGTTTTCTGAATAACCTTAACCAGGCGGGTGACCTGTGTACAAATGTCAATAGACGATTTGCGGAAGTAGTAATTAGCGCCACCATTTTCGATTTAAGCACCTAATTATTGATGCAAGTATGACCGTCGGACCGGGAATGACGTAGGAGCGGCACAGCGCACGTAAGACCAGCATCCATAAGTCACCTATTCATGTAAGTATGCATCCAATTCGTTGATCGAGTGTCATATCCCAATTTATTTAGGATCCTGCATGAACCCTCGTCACCCCCTTCTATTTTTTTTGTGATACAAATACCCTTTTCTGGTTGTTCAATGATTTAATTGTACATTGTTTTGACATTTTACATCCTTTTTCATGCAAAAAAAACACCGGGGTATAGGCAAGGTACAGGGTGATCCAAAGTGATGGATGGGGGTGGCAAGAGAGAAGTACCAACACTCCAGTACGATTTGGAATATTCCATACACTTATTTGTGCGAAAGCTACAAATGATACCACCATACCTAGTCAGAATGATGTCCATAAATCATTTGCATGTCGGACAAAAAATGTCAATTTCATAACTGGGGAATAGTGTTTACTGCATGAAAACAGAAAATCTGATTCATTTTCATCTTGGGAATTAATCATTTTAGGTGACTATCTTTAGTTCTAGATGATAACGAATATTCCCGGTTTTGAGGCAGATTTTCCTGGTTGGAGGTGAATATTTTCCAGTTAGCAGAAAAAAAAGATGATTTAGCATGATTTTCAAGCTTTTTCTTCCCAGTCAATACTCTCTGGTGTGGCAACCTTCACCCCTGAACTCCCTCGTTACACTACGCTACTGAGCATGCTAATGCTTTTTCTTCCCAGTCAATGCTCTCTCGGGTGGCAACCTGAACCCCTTCCCCCCTCCCCATGTTAGGCTACGTTACTGAGCATATTAATTGTGTACCTAGCGATTTTATGTACAAGGTAAGGTATCTCTAAAAAAAATGAAAGCCCTGATTTTTACACTGTGTGATTGTCTTCCTTCAAACGTATCTCCATCTGAAAGAGTTAAAGGGATTAGCAGCGATTTGCCAACCCGAAACATGGAAAAAGTCATCAAAATTCATATTTTTACATTTTTGTTACTGGCATGAATATGCAAACATAACCTGCAAGTGGTTGGCTTGAAATCTGTGTATTAATGACAAGGCAGTACTTTTTATCTGATTCTGTAATTTCTATACGTGCGTATCAAAATTCCGACTTGAGATCAAAAAAGCCTTTCCCGGTGAATATCACAGATTTTCAGCATGATATTGTGCACCATGATCAATACAGTTTGACCTCAAACACAAAATTTTTGATCTTTGTTTATTCTGTACTGGTGTAAACCACAATCAGCTGTTTAGTGTAGATTTTGAGATGCCGTCGCTGAATAGTCTATTTGCGGGTGACGGTACGGCAAATTTCCTCAAGTACTCCATTTTCTCACTATTTGGTGGTTTGCTTCAACATTAAAGTTATATGGAATTGTACACACTTATCCCTGATTTATAAGTTAAAAAATGCATTTTCACATTTTTTTCCGATTCTCTCGCATTATTGCTGCTAATCCCTTTAAGCTTTCAAATATTTTAAAATTCAACCTATGAATCAATCAGGTCAGGTTTCCTTTGAGGGCCTGCTACTGGTATCCTGGTAACCAGTACTACCTGTCCCAGGACCGAGTTGGTGGTTAAACCGTCACCCCCATTGGGTTACTAAAGAAATCTGATGGGTAGGGTGGCTGGTTACCCTTATAGAATGAAAAAGAAGATATAACTACAAGGGCATCAGCTCTGGAGAGCTAATGGCGGCCAACCAGTACATGCTGCTTTGCATGGTGGGCGTGGTTGCCCAAAGGCTAGGCCACCATCGAAAACTGTGGATTGACGTCAGGAAGGGTATCGGGTCAATTATGTTTTACTCCAATAAATCCTCACACAGCAGTATATATTGCTGAGTGTGAGGTGTATCCGGCTACCCCCGTTTAGTGGGGACAAAACTGGATTTAAAACTTTGATTTAACTAACTAACATAAGCAAATTTAAGTTGTGTTTGTTTTCACTTTTAAGGTATTTATGTAGTCAGCTAAGTCAGAAGTGAGTGTCTAATTTATATGTTTCAATATATGGATACCTGGAAATCTCTTGGAGTGCCTTTAATTCAGAAACTGCAAGTATTTTATTTGAAAATATACATGAATCGTCCGTTCTTAGCTTACAATCAAATCCCTAGGTACAGGTGGAAGGGCCACAATGCCACAATTCCTAGCACCGTCAATTGCCCATTTTTCAAATTAAAAAATAAAATTAATTTTCATTATATTTAATTATTGGGAAATATTATTAATTTTTTTTTTTTTTTTTTTTAATATTATTAATTATTTTTGGGAAGGTTTAACCTAATTGTGTGCAAGAAGTCCTGAAATAATTCAAGATTTCAACTACCACCTCTGTAGTTTGGGATATTAGCAATATGGAAGGTCATTTTGAAGTCAGCAATGGGTAAATTACACTGAAGTATGAAGCAAGCAAGCAAACAAGAAAAAGTTTTTAATTTTTTTTAATGTTTAAAATGAGGCCTACTTTTGCTATCTGCCCTCTCCCCATGGCAAAAGATCCACATTTGGAAATAAAGTCAGCCTTTTGATAAAACGTATATTCAGGCCATAGAAATAATTCTACCTTTCTGGGAACTACGAGGGCGTGTATGTCCGTATGTGTGTGTGTGCGCGGATAGATGGATGGGCGGGTGTGTGTGTGTATGTACTTGTATGTTGTATTGTATGTATATGTGTGTGTTCCGATTTGGTTATAGGTTTTCGTTTCTCGCGTCTTCTTGAGGTTGGGGTGTGTGGGGGTTCCTTCGTGTGTGGGTGTGTCGGGGTGTTTTGGACCGGGGTCGGAGGTCCTCTGGGGTTGTGTTCCGGCCTGCCATCTTGCCGGGGGGGATGATGCATGTTTGTTTGCAGAGTTTTTTTTATAATATTGTCTTCATATTAGATTCTACATGAATATGGTGCTGTGCAATTTGGTATTTATATTTTTGTTGTGTATATATTTAAGCAGTGTGATGTGCAATAATACTGGTATTATTTTTTAATATAATTTTCAATATTTTATACTTCACTTCACTGTATAGGCTCAAGGACGACAATGGAAATAAGTGTACATGTTTGTGTACTTTCTTGTGTTTTTATTTTTGGTTATGACCTTAATAAAGTGAAATGAAATGAGCATTTCTGAGCATATGCCAGACTTTTTGGGGCAATCAAGAACTGTTAAACATTACCATAGTGTTAAGATTTTTTGGAGCTACAAAAATGGCCTTTGAATGCAAAACATTGTGCATTAAAGCAGGGTTCCCACTTAGGTTTTTAACTTGAACTTGGACCAGATAATTCTGAACAATTTGAAATTTTGGGGTCCAGTGGAATATTTTATGGTCCAAGATCATTCGTCCAAATGTTTGTACAAATCAGTGCTTATCAGTTGCAAAGTACTCTGTGAATTAACCATGACATGTAATTTGGGATGATTGTGTTTTTGTTGTGTATTTGGCTCTTTGTTCTGTAAGAGTGCCATATAAATGCAGATGCAAGATGAAATATCAAGTAAGTCACAATTCTGTTGAAATTTGGTTTAAATTACCTTGAATTACCCAGGTATGAATTCACGTCAGGGTTATATATATATTTAGTCCATTTCACAATGCACCAGGTTTTGGAAAATTTCACCTCAATAAGGTATGTGAACCCACAAAAATCACATTCTTAACACATAAAAACCCTGACTTTTACACTCATTTAGCCCACAAAGCATAAATACTTCGCATACTTTTTAGCATGATCATGAAATGTCTTGTGGTTCTTAAAATGAACACTTTTTATCCTGAAGTACTTACATGTGTTTTGTACAGTACAATGTTGCAATGCATTATGGGATGGTTTAAATCATCCATTGCACATGGCCACAGCCCAGAATAGACATATTGAGAACTAATTACCCCATGACCCTTCAAACTTCAGAACTCTCTACCCTCTATATTTCCCTTTGGGAGGGTGAGTGAAAGGCGATTCCACTCAAAAAGACGTAAACTAAATGTAGGTCACAGGGATATTGTTTTATTTTTTGATGTTAGGTTTCTTTAATCCATGTAGTAGTAGTAAAATGACAAAAATAAATAATGACAAAAATTGGTTGCTAGGACTTGGGTGAAAATAATCTGAAAGTCCAAACAGATTTTGTGCTGCATTTAGCAGAAATATTTTGTATATTGAGGCTTGGAAACACATATTTTAGCCTTTCAGAGGCTTTGAATTATGGCGTCCAAGTGGACGTCATTTTGTCACTCATTCTGAATTTATTGCGTCCAGTGAATATTCTGTCCATTATAGACGTCAAAATCCTACTAAGCGGGAACCCTGCATTAAAGGCACTATCAGTGATTTGCTAAATCAGAAAATTGAAAAAATCATCAAAAAATTAGATTTTTGCATTTCTGTAACAGGCATCTTATCATACCCTACAAGTGCTAAGACTGAAAGCAACCTAATAAGGACAAAATCATACATTTTAGTCATTACTGTTCGTACAGACACTTACTACCACACGTAATTGAATGGAGATTCATAGCTTTGTGCACTGCTGTTTTCTTCCTTTTCTGTTAAGTTTTCAGTTGCAAAAAAATAACTTATGAGAATTCTACACACTTGTCCTAAAATTATAAGCTATTTCTGCAAATTTCCAATATGTTGAATCTTTTTGGTGAATCTCTGATAGTGTCTTTAAACCACAAGCAATATTTTGCTTTGATCTTAAAGTATAATCCTTTCATTATCATCACCTATCACTTTGTCAATTCTAATAAGCTAATTAATTATTTATGCTAATTGGCAATCTGATGACATAAATACACTATCACTGCCTGGTTTCTCAATATAAGTTCTGCTCATGAGGAATTAAAAAAACCATTCTACTGCACTTGTACTAGTCCACTACATGTTACATTTGTCTCACAAACGTACAACATATTCAAAGTATGTACCTGCTATTTTGTATGCTGTTATATTTTTGTCATCGTGACTTCTTTGTGTGCTTTAAGCAAAAGACCTGCTGATGTATCATATATTACTCATATTGTTATGATTTTCCCGCACGTCTTTACATTTGGAAATTGAAACTTTATTCGTGATATTTTTAAGAATTAAATTTTATTATTTTAAATTAATTGGATTGTTTTGAAAATGGCGTCAAATTGTTCATCTTATCACATGGAGAAATCTTGGTTGGTATCATGGTGTTTAATTCTCCTCATCTGTTATCATCCCCGGTTACGTCAGGTGAAAGCGATAACTCAAGAGCAGCTTTACTACAACACATCCTTCATCTGAATTGAAAATTGTCACGGCCATGACTGGAATCTTCAGTAATCCAAACTGCACTCCTTCATAGTAGTGGCACCGACGGCAATGGGAATTCGCATTATTGTACAACCTGACGCGAACTGGACATCTACAACTATTTCTACATGGGTGAAACCTTATCAAATGTAAATTGAATTTTTTGGAATAGCACTATTTATTGCATTCACTGATGCCTCGGACCCTGTTATACTAATTTCTCCATTACCGTTTAGTTATTTACATCAACAAATTTTCACTTTAGTAGAGTTACAAGCCATCAATTTCAACATACCAGGCTTTGAACAAGTTATTTTTTGACCAAATCGGAGCTAAAACATAACTAATTGAAATGAAAGTAACTGAGAATTATGACAAGATAATATCATGTCGCATATGACAGAGAGTTGAATTCTAGAAAGTTGATTGAGCGTCATCCTCAATAGAGTTGACATTTTCTGATCTCACTACCAACCTACATGAAAGTTACTTTCATTATTCAGATACAATATCTATAGCCGCATACCCATGTGCCCCATTGGATTTTCATGTAAGCTGCACTTCAAGATTCGAAAACAATGGGTTAGTTGGTAAGGAGTGACTCCGAACAAATATTACTAATATACCTAAATATATGATTTTGTAGGCGCTGAATTGTACACAGCTTTGAATGGATCCTGCAGGAGAAACTTGAAGACTGAGACCCGGCAGTTTTGAACAGCTTGCCAATATTACTTATTTTACTACTGCTTAGTAGAACAGATTCTAATCTTTAATGGAATAGATTTTAGTGTTTTTGAACACTCAAATACGAGATCTATCATATCACCACTCTTGTCTATTAAATTGGGTACATTTTCACATGTATTACTTTTCAAACAACATTTTTGATGGCATTATGTTTATCCAAACCTCACAACTGAGATGTTCCGAGGGATTTGCATGAGCTTTACGAGTATTGTTATCTTAAAGAAAATAATATCAGCTTGCGCAATTCCAAGTTACTTAAGATCTGGTATGTTTAATTATTGTGCCTAGCTGGTAACTTACATATCGAATGTGAAATGTTTCCAAGATATGAAGGCACTGTCATTTTAGATATTCTGAGATAGAATTAACTTCTTAGACAAGTTTTAGTATCCCACATAGTGTACAATGGATGTCTATATCTCAAATTGCATAGTTCTTGTCAATTCATCAATCTTTAATGTTTAACAAATAAGATAGGGTCATTTTAGATTTATCTAACAAAACATTTCATCAATAGATGCAGGGCACTCTCCACATTGTCAATTTGAAGAGGCATATATTTAAATCGAAATAACTTATCTGAACTGCCTATAGGACTATTCAGGGATGATATTGTTTCATTTGATGGTGGAATTGGCCTTACACAACAATGAGTTATCTGCACGCCTGTAGGACTATTTGTAGGGTTGAGTGATTTATTCAGTGCTAGCATTACATGCCAATAAGAGGTAAAGCACTTGATAAAACTGATATTTTCAGGGGGATATTGTTCATTTGACAGATCTTATCTTACCAAAATGAGTTAGATGAACTGCCGCCTGTAGGCCGATTTGTAGGGTTGAGTGATTATCAGTGCTAGCCATTAAATGCCAATAAGATTAAGCACGTGAAACCTGATGCTTTCAGGGATCTTGGTATTTGGCAAAGCTTGTGGCCTTGACCAACAAGAGTTATCTGCACTGCCTGTAGGCCTATTTGTAGGGTTGAGTGATTGCATCAGTGGCACTAGCATTACATGCCAATAAGATTAAAGCACTTGAACCTGAAATTTTCAGGGATTGGATCATGTGACAAAGCTTAGCATTAACAACAATGATTATCTGAAACTGCCTGTAGGCCTATTCAGGGATCTGTTTCATTTGACAGATCTTTCTTATTGACCAAAATGGAGTTATCTGAAAACTGCCTGTAGCCTATTGAGGGTTTGAATGATTTATCAGTGCTAAATCTGTGCAATAACAAGCTGGGTCATTACCGTTGGTGTTCTTGTCATTTATAATTTGATAAGACTTGAAGGTTAGCGGGTTTACTCGTTTTTTGTGTTAAATAGGTTATTATCTGGGCTTCCTTCATGGCTCATTTATAAATTTGAGGGATTTATCAAAGCTTTAGAACTGCATAATAATAGGATTGAAGTAATTGAAGCTGATATTTTTTTTTAAGGGATCTGTTCAATTGAAAGATCTTTATCTGACCAAATGAGTTATCTGAACTACCTGCAAACCTATTTGTAGGGTTGAGTAATCTATCATGGCTAAATTTACATGCCAATAAGATTGAAGCACTGAAACCTGATATTTTCAGGGGATCGGTTCATTTATTTGACAGAGCTTATCTTTACCAAATGAGTTATCTGAAATGCCCCTGTAGTCCTGATTCAGGGATCTTGTTCATTTGATGAATGCTTTACCTTTACCAAATAAGTATCTTGGAACGGCCTGTAGGGTCTATTTGATTGAGGTTGTTGTTGAATGATTTATTATTACTAGCATACATTGACAATAAGGTTAAAGTATGAACCTGATATTTTCAGGGGAGTGTTCATTGACAAAGCTGCCTTACCACTATGAGTTATCTGAACTGCCTATTGTAGGCCTATTGTCGGGTTGAGTGATTTATCAGTGCTAGCATTTACATTCCCATAGATTTTTTAAGCACTTGAACCTAATATTTTCAGGGGATCTTGGTCATTTGAAAGATCTTATAATTGACCAAAATGAGTTATCTGAACTACTGTAGGCTGATTTGTAGGGATGAGTGATTTTCGTGCTTTAGCAGTTACAATGCAATAAGATTGTGAAGCACTTCAATCGGATATTTTCAGGGATCTTGTTCATTTGACAGATCTTTATCTTTACCAAAAGAGTTATTCTGAACGCATGTAGTCCTATCAGGATCCTTGTTATTTGATGAGGCTTGGCCTTAACAACAATGAGTTATCTGCACTGCCTGTAGGCCTATTTGTAGGGGTTGATGTGCTTTATCAGTGCTAGCATTAATGCCAATAAGATTAACAGCACTGAACCTGATATTCAGGGATCTTGTTCATTGGACGATCTTTACTTTACCAAAATGAGTGATCTGAAAGGCTGTAGGTCTATTTGTTGGGTTGAATGATTATTATTATAGCATTCATGCCAATAAGGTTAAAGTTATTGAAACTGATATTTTCAGGGATCGTGTTCATTTGACAAAGCTTTAGCCTAACAACAATGAGTTTATCTGAACTGCCTTGTAGGCCTATTTGTGGGTGTGGAGTGATTTATCGTGTAGATTACATGCCAATAAGATAAAGAATTGAACTGATATTTCAGGGATCTTGTTCATTGCGATTTTATCTTTACCAAAATGAGTTATCTGAACTGCTGTAGGTCTATTTGTGGGTTTTGAAGATTATTATACTAGCATTCATGCCAATAAGGTTAAAGTAATTGAACCTGATATTTTAGGGATCTTGTTCATTTGACAAACGCTGAGCCTTTACAACAATGCGTTATCTGAACTGCCACTAAGCCTATTTGTAGGGTGAGGGATTTATCAGTGCTAGCAGTACATGCCAATAAGATTAAAGCACTTGAAACCTGAATGTGTCAGGGATCTTTTGTTCATTTTTTGACAGTTTTTTCTGCCCAAAATGAGTTATCGGAATACCTGTAGGTCTTATTTGTAAGGGGGAGATGAGTTGATTTATCAGTGTAAGCATTACATGCCAATAAGATTTGAAGCACGTTGAACCTGATTATTTTCAGGGTCTTGTTCATTGACAGATCTTGACCTCGTTACCCAACCAATGAGTTATCTGACTTGCCTGTAGTTCCTATTCAGGGAATCTTGTTTCCATTGAGGTGGCTTGGCACTTAACAAAAAGGAGTTATCTGCAAGCCTGTAGCCCTATTTGTAGGGTTGAGTGATTTATCAGTGCTAGCATAATGCCAAAAAGAATTTTTGAAAGCACTTGAACCTGATATTTTCAGGGATCTGGTTCATTTGAGATCTTTATCTTTACCAAGATGAGTTATCTGAACTGCCTATTAGGCCTCCATTTGTTGGGTTTGGAAATTTATTTTTATTGCTAGCATTAAATTGCCAATAAGGTTTTAAAGTTTATTGAACCTGATATTTTCAGGGATAGGTTCATTTGACAGATCTTTATCTTGGACCAAAAATGACTGTTATCTGAACTGGCATGTAGGCTTTGTAGGTTTGAGTGATTTAGCAGTGCTAGCACTGCATAAAATAAGATTAAAGGAATTGAACTGATATTTTCAGGGATCTTGTTCATTTGACAGAGCATGGCCCTTTAACAACATGAATTATCTGGAACTGAATGTAGGTCTATTTGTAGGTTTGAGTGAGTTCAGTGCTAGGCACTGCATAAACAATAAGATTAAAGTACTTGAACCCAATATTTTCAGGGGATCTTGTTCATTTGACAGAGCTCGGCCTCTAAAACAATGTTACTTATCTGAATGCATGTAGGCCTATTTGTAGAGTTGGTGATTTATCAGTGCTCGCACTGCATACTCAATGATGATTTATTTAAAGTACTTGAACCTGATATTTTAAGGGATCTTGTTCAATTTGACAAAGCTTTTTCTTTACCACAAAATGAGGTTATCCAAACTGCCTGTAGGCCTATGTGTGGGTTTAAGTGACTCTTTTTTTTCTCGGGTTGAATGATTTCTCAGTGCTAGAACTAATTACCCAAATAAGATAAAGTATTGAAACCTGATATTTTCAGAAATCTTGTTAATTTGACCAAAGATTTGACTGAGAAACAACAAGTTATCTGAAAACGCCGTAGGCACTATTGTAAGCGCTCAGATGATTGTTCAGTGCTACATTGGGTACAATAAGATTAAAGTACTGAACCTGATATTTTCAGGGATCTTGTTCATTTGACAAGCTTGGCCTTACACAATTCAATGAGTTAATCTGAAATTGCCTGTAGGCCTATTCAGGGATCTTGTTCATTTGACAAATATTTTATCTTTATCAAACAGAGGTATATATGAACTGCATGTAGGCCTATTTTAGGGGTGAGTGAGTTATCAGTGCTAGCCTGCATAGCAATAAGATTTTTAAAGTACTTTGAACCTGATATTTCAGAAATCTTGTTCATTTGACAAAGATGACCTGAGCAACAAAAGTTATCTGAACTGCCTGTAGGCCATTTTGTAGGCTCAGTGATTGTTCAGGTGCTACATTTGGGGTTACCAATCGATTAAAGATAGGAACCTGATATTTCAGGGGATCTGTTCTTTTGACAAAGCTGGCCCATTCTTAACAACAATGCGTTATCTGAAATGCCTGCCTGTAGGCCTATTAAGGGAGGGGCTTTTGTCTTGTTAAATCTGACAGATCTTATCGTGACCAAAATGAGTTTTATCTGAACTGCCTGTTAGGCCTATTTGTAGGGTTGAATGATTTAGCAGTGCTACACGGCAACCAATAAAATTAAAGCAAGTGAACCTGATATTTTCAAGATTGGTTCATTTGGAGGGCTTGCGCCTTACAAAATGAGGTTATCTGACTGCCGTAGGCCTATTTTGGCGGGTGAGTAATATATCATGGCTAAATGTTACATAAAAATGGGATTTTTTGGGAATCCCTGAGTTACCTAGTTATTTCAGATAATATTACCTCCTGGAAGATTCTCACAATCTGTCTCCAAAACAATACCACACAACTTCTGGAAACTTGTTCAACGAAACACCTGACTTGCTTTTTCGGGATTTAACAAATAATAAACCGTACTATACTGCAGTGTCAAATGTTCTTTGGTTTGTTCACTTGAAAATTTTAAATTAACAGGGAAATGATGTGATGAAGTAACACCTGAAACCTTTTGTGTTTTGATATGAAACACTTTTTTATTGGATACACCAGCTATATGTTCTTGCTTTTGTTCAACAATCAACTGGAACCTCGATGCATTCCAAATGAATCAAAATCGTCAATATGTAAATTGTGGAAGCTCTGCCCCATAAACGGGTCAAAAGCCTAATGTGGTTTACTTTGGTGCTACATGGACATTAGTTCTAACACATACTCGTTTTTATTTGGGGTCATTATTCAACTCAATAAAAGAGAGGAACAAACAAAGGACAATTGAAGTTGTAAAAAATGTCTGCTGCAAGAAAAATGAAAGAAAAAACTAAAGCAAGTGGCATTGATAACAAATGTTGCTGCAAGTTGACTTATTCATGGGCAGGACATGCTAACAATAGATTGCTGATCAGACTATGGGCAGTAGTACTTCCCTCTTTATTCCAAAAATTGGCGCGCGACGAAAACAGTTGTTGGTCTTATGCAAAGCAGTCGAGCTTGTCGGTGATTTCCTGTGAAGAATCCTATTTTTTTAATAACACTAATAAGCATAGAGAGGAGTTGGGTTTTTGCCGAAACATAACTTCACTGGGAAAGAAAGAAATAGAATAAGAAACTTGTTTGGGCAGATAAGAAGTCTTCAAGCTTGGACAATAATAGTACTTGTAGTTTCCATTGCGCTGTGGGGTTGGGCCATCTTATTACAAAGTGACAAAAAATATAGAATATCTGAAGTATGTATTGGGGATTACCTTTGGCTTTCTACCTTCAAGACTCTGAAAAAGAACATTGAAAATATGTCAAATCTCATTGAAGATATTGTCAGAAACACTTCTGTACCATTTGAAGAGTATACAGAATAACAGGCCAGCAGGGCAGGCGAACTTTTTTCAATAGGCTTATTTGTTGGATTGAATTCCATCTGCTGCATCATTATTGTAGTGTCTTACATAGCACTTTTCGCTGACATCCAAACCACAACAACTTCCCAGCATAAAAATACATAAAATAATCATGAGTTATGGATCTTACTTATGTGTGACGTTTTAACATGTTGGATGCCAACCATTATCTTAGGGATATTGATACAGAAGGACAGATGGAGTTTCTCCGTCATATTTGCACTGGTTTGCAGCCTGTGTTTGCCAGTCAGGAGTTTTCTGCTTGCAAATCCACTTTTTTTTTTTTAAAGTCACTTAAAATTTAATAAAACAAAATTGTTGGAGGAGTGTGCAAGACAAAGGCGAAGAACAAAAATGGCACGACCCAGAAAAATAGATGCTGAAAACAATCCAGAAGCATGAGTGTGAGATTGGAGTTTTTAACCATGAGTTACAATTTCTTGAGGAACAAACAACCAAACTTTTTTCTGAATGGCAATACCATCAATTTCATGTTCATTCATAAACAATCAGAGTACAGAACTTTGATATGTTCATGTTTATTATGCACAGCCTTAGCAATTATAATCGGCAATACCAGGTGGGTTGACCCAAATTTGTCTCCGAGACCCCTAAAATATGTTCAAAGTAAATAATACCGGTTTTAGTTCAAATTTAAAGCAATATGGGATGAGCGCGTGGTCCAACTGGTTAGGGGATTAGCCTTTGGTGCTAGAGGTACCCGGTTCAACTCCCGCGGGACCACTTGCAGGGAGTTAATAGAGGGTGGTACTAAATTTCTGGATTTTAACTGTTATAGAGACTATTGATTGAAATTGGAATTCGCTCTCCCCATGGTTTTCATTTGGACTTGGCAAATGAACAAGATAATACCCCGTCCTTCGTATGGGACGTTAAGCCGTCTGGCCCATGTACAAGAGTCAGACCTTTGCTGCACATCACAGTCAGTGTCAAAAAAGATAGGGTGATTACCCCTGGCTGTCCCCAATTCCGTCCCGGTAACATGGACCCAATGGGGAAATAAGCTTCCTGTCGATGCTTTCTTGGGCATCAGGACATTGTCCATAAATCAATCAAATACATACAATAATGGTACCAAATTTTCAATTTCAAACAACATCAATAAAAATTGAAGGCGGGCATTTGAACAAATGACTGACGACCATTGTAATTGCTTTAACCCCCCATACTATTGGTTGATCTGATTGGCTAATACATCAACAACCCCTTATCAATAACCAATCAGATACATTGGTAAGAAAATCTTCAAGGTTCATACAGATATATTAGGTCCAATCCGAGATAGAGTAGGAAGGTTAAGATACAATTTGTGATATGTACGTTTTACTTGGAATTTGGAATTCTTTTTATTTTAGGTGCATACAGATATAGGGTCATCAGGGATAGTAGGAGGTTTAATATGCAATGTATTAGGTGTACTTGTACTTTGTAATGTGGAATTCTTTAGTTTTAAATGGCATTGTCAGCCTTAGTTTCCAATTATCTATTTTGGGTTTGTAACTTTGCAATATTGAATTACTAGCATTTGCCCGCGCGAAGCTGATTTTGAGTGGGAGCGGTCACAAACCGGTTGGAATCACATTCAATGATGCAAACTTGAGCGACATTTTCCCAAGCCATTTCCCTTATTTGCCTTTTCACTGTTACAAATTCACAATTCACGCTTCCCTATGCCTCAGCTGCCTCAATGTTTTAAGTCAAGAGCTATCAAGACTTTTCCCCAACACATAGCATAATGGCCGCCAAAGTACTCCCACTCCCAAAGACCCCTCCTCAGTTTTGCGTAGCTGGGGCGGAGGAAAGGGCCACTAAGTGACTTAATCAATATGGGGGAAATGCGGTGAGGGGGAAGTACCCCCTTTGAATGAAGAAAATGCGGCAAAATCCAGGAAATTTTGAGGCAAAATCATGGCAAAATCACAGTCGTTTTGGGACGGACTCTAGCTACCCTCCAATTCGGGAGAAATTTTTTCCTTACCCGGGCTGACTTTTCAACTGACCCGCGCTCCAAAAGCGCTCCGACCGCGCTCCGAACCACAATGCTGCCTATAGATTAACTGGGCTCTTGCCCTGGCGCCGCCTTCATAAGGGGTGAAATCGGCCCATTATTTATGGGCAAATAGGCTTCATGATTCCAAACAATAAACTGTAAATAGATATATGATAGGCCTAATGTAAATATAGGCCTACTCTTTGCGGGACCTCGAAAAAGTGGACCTTTTTGGGGTAAAAGAGGTGGATCACCCCCCTCCCGTACCTTTTTGACTTTTTGAACATCTCATCACACTCAAAATGGGCTTCTTGTCTAAATTTCCTAAATTTTGGACTTTCATCAACAAATCGGCAAAAAGTGGACCTTTTGGTCCTTTTGGTGGAAATTGGGGGGGAGGTGGGGGGCTGTGAATTTTCCCCAACATTAGCTATAATCCTAATTAGCCAAGGAGAAAATTTTCTGCCAATGGGCCAGCCAAAGAACTCCCCACTCCAAAGACCCCATCAGTTGCGTAGCTGGGTTCGGAGGAAAGGGGCTTAGTCAATCATGGGGGAATCTCCGGGGGAGGAAGGGGAGAGAGTAACCCCTTTTGGAAGAAATCGCGGCACTCGGAAAAATTTGGAGGCAAAATGCAAGCCGTTTTGGACGCTAACCTTTCCCTCCAATCGAGACAAATTTTTCCTTGCTGGGTTAGTTTCCCGGACGCGCTTCGCGTCCCCTTGAACACAATGCTCCATATAGATGTAACTGGGCTACTTGCCCCTAGGGGTGGAAACGGGCCATTATTTTGGGCAATAGGCTGCAATGATTCAAACAATAAGCTGTATGAGGTAATCATATAGGTCTAATATAAATATCAGTACATTAGGCCTAGACCTACTCTTTTGCTCAAGGCAAGGCATACCAGGATTGTTTTTGGGGTGAGGGTTGGGGGGGGGTGCGGGATACCTAATAAAAGTGTGACTTTTTTGGTAAAGAAAGTGGAATCACCCCTCCCACCCGCCCATGGTGCTTTAGGTACTTTTTGACATCTCATCACAAAGAATGGGCTTCTTGTCAACATTTTACATTTTGGACCTTTCATCAACCAAATTAAGCAAAAAAATGACCTTTTGTGGAATTTTAAAACCCCCTGAGGTTCTACCAGCCAATTATTGGTTATACATTGGGTATGTGATGTATTTCGCCAATCAGAGACATTGTGAACAACAAATATATATTAAGGTCTATTTTTTTGGTTACTCCAGCAGTAATATGATGCTTTATCATATATGATGCCAATCAGAGATACTGTAAAGAAAAGTGGTAGACCTCAGGGGTTAAGTGTGAGACACACACGGGCCTGGCTCGAGGAAGCATTTTCCATTTTTATTCTCTCCATATTTGTGCAATAATATGTGTGCCTATTGTATATATAGTCTATGCTTGGAGATCCAACAGCAATGAACTTTTAAGCCAATTTTTAGATTTAAATTGAAATAACAAATCGTATAGGCTCTATGTGCATATGATTTGGTGAATCAGTATGTTAAAATTACATATGGAGAATGAAAAATGGACATGCTTCCCTTGAGCCCAAAAAAAAAAGATATATTACATTAGACCTATCATGATTTATTACAGTTAACTGTTCTTACTCATTTTTTGCCACAAATTGGTTCTCATTTTTATTCTTCCGGTAAATGACCCTTTTTTCATGCCAAATTTTGGTCAGGGTAATCTTTTCCAATCTTATACAATATGTTGAAAATTAAGTCCATCTCCCCATCTGAAGCCAAAATTTTCCAATTGCGAAAAGGTCAAATTTAAGAATCATGGCAATAACAAAAACATAGAGTCATCCGTTTACCGCTGCATGTGAGGCACGTACGGCGTCCGTCCCTACCCACACCAAACCTGAGACCACTTCAATATCAATACTTTGTCATATCTCTCTTTAAACCAAAGATTGAAAATCATTAAAAATTGGATGAAAGAAAGATTTTATAAGTCAAAATCGGTGTTTAATTCACCCTTGTAAACCCTTCACAGTCATATTTGCAAATCAAAACAAGGCTAATGCTTTTTACCACTCCTATTGTTAGTTTTTATCTTTTATTTTATTTTGTCTTCTATGAATTTTTGAGTAAAAATATGGCCAAATGAAACTCCCCTTTTACACATACATGAGCTGATATTGGCAGATGATAGGCTGTACCGATACGTCATATTTAGAGTGTCCGTCCCATCCGGATTTTCGAGGCGCTTATGGAAGAAATACGATCCTGTCATTCTTATATTTTACAGTAATTTTGTTGTATTGCACTGTAATTTACAGTGTTTGGTGTGAGATATCACATGACCCTATATTGCGCAATTTTTATACTACCTTATTTCACATTGTCATGTCACCCTGGTAAAAAGAATATAGTAACATTTTGAGTCATGTGCAAAACCTGGAAAATAAAATGTTTCAAATAAACATAAGATGATTTGGTTTTTATTCCTGGTCGTGTGTTTTTTTAGTGTCTTTATTTTGCGTATCTTTTTGAGTAACATGACCAAATGAAGCTCGGTCCAAATGAGCCGGTAAATGACAGATAGGATTGCCGTATACTCACTCATGTTGGTCAGCACGACATTTAATACGCTTATAGGCTCCTATTACTTTGTTTTGTGGCTCACTGGAACTTCCGCGGTGTTTGTATTTTATCAGGACTTTTGTCACTATTGAACCAAGAATTGAATTGCATACACAGTTTGACAAAACTTGTTTGCTTAGGTAAAGTGTAATACCAATACCACCAATGTACTGACTTAGACTGTTCCATGCGAGCATAGCACTTTCAGATGTTAGAGCTCGACGGTTATATACGTACAAAAGACCTAGGGGGGCCCCAGCAACGTTACCTTTTTAAACATTGACGTGTTTAAGGGTCACCATTATTACGTCCACAAAAACCTCTTAATGGTCATTAATTAAAACACGTAGTACACAAACTCAAATCTTTGAATTTTTGATAGGTCTCCTTGTTGTTTTTTTCTTTTTGTAATCACAAAGAAATACAATTATTTTATACATCGAAATATCAAAGAGGTCAAACACACATTCCAACATGGCAACCTCCTGGATAAAAATCTCCTTCAAACTAAGGTCCCAATTACTTGCGTCAAATAATACGTTTATGAGCATCAGAAAATTTAACGAATGAAATACATGGGTATAACCATCTTTGAATGTTTGCAGTAGGTCTCCTTCCTCGTTGTTCTCTTTTCAATCACCAAGAAATAAATAAGTTTTACATAGAAATATCGAGTCAAAGTACAAACACTGCCAATATGGAGCAAGCCTCCCAGGACCGGAAGGTCAATTTAAGTCTTTAATAGTATAGATTGTATGTAAAGGATACATTTCTAGCTGAAAATTGACGATGAACCCCGATGATGGCATCAGATTAATGTAAAACTTTTCGTATTTTGAGAAAAATACCAAAAAGACATGATTTTGCACCAAAATTTTCAGATGGCATAACAAAAACAATTTGAATTTTCATGATTTCTTATGTAATTTTTTAGAAAAAAGACAAATTTGTCTAGGGATGGTTTTTCATTTTTTAAAAATAGAGCTTACTTTTCAAAATAAAATGTCAAATGCAAATGGTGCGCCCACAGGCGGAGTGCCCATCTCTCTGTCATTGGCGTTTGGGCCAAACTCCCTCATATAATTTTGCTGTGGCGGGTTCGCCACTCCTCCCGCACAGCGAGTCTGTTTTGCATTCCCAGCATATGCTGGTACCCATTTATATTCCTGGGTGGAGAGAGGCAAGCGAGGTAAAGTGCCTTGCCCAAGTGCACAACACATTGGCGACAGCGGGGCTCCAACCCACAACCTTATGCTTATGAGGCGAGCGCTGATCCACTGCACCACATGTGCCCCCATAATGTCAAAAAAGTGTAATTTTTACCTTTCTTTACCAAAATTTGAGTATATATTTGGAGAATATCTTTAGTTAGAAATCGAAAAATGAAAAATTGAGAAAACCATCCCTAGAGAAGACCGATTGCTATCGTAGGAAAGTTTAACCAAGTACCTTTTACTTCGGTATTTTTGGAGTTATCTTGTCTGAAAATGTGCCCAATTTTTGCGAAAATCGAACATTGAGAAAATCCGCGTTTTAGTAAAAAAGTGACTTTTCACGCCATTTCAAGCTGTCTCTTTCTCATAACTTTACCTTTTAACTTCAAAATTGAGTATGTTGACAAGTGATGAAAATAAATCTTTATGCACTATTGAATCAAATCTCTTTTGTCTTCAACTCCAGAAATCAGAAGAAATTGAAATTTCATCTGGTCTAAATTAGCGCTTTGTTTACATTTTCAAATATTATTTTTTGTTTTTCCAAGATGCGTTCGCGCAAAAGTACATTAAAACACACGCGCGCGCTTCATTATGCAGCAGAAATTCACCACGCGACGTGATGCTCCGCCGTGCGCCTGACGGTGTGTAAGGTGCTTAAATTCCCGCCGTTAAGACCATGTGGTTTTTGTGACTTTAAATGGTCAAATAGCTGTTTTAAATCGGCAAAAAATACAACTCAGGATTGTCTGTATTGGATTACCTTTGTTGGTAATGATAGAACACAGGTTGATGTATAAAATGGTGCAAAAATCAGAAGTTTGTGTAAAAACAAAAGCCCTAGGGTTAACACTACCTGAAGGTGTATACAGATAGGTCAATCAGAGATAGAATTCAAGGTTAGATGCATGTGTGAGGTGTACTTTGTACTTGCAATGTGGGATTCTTTGTTTTAAGGTGCATACAGATATATGTCACTCGGGATAGTGGAAGTGTTTAGATGCATGTGTGAGGTGGACTTGTACTGACTTGGAATGTGGAATTCTTTTATTTTAAGGTGCATACAGATATATAGGTCAATCAGGGATAGTTGGAAGGTTAAGATGCAATGCGTGATGTGCATTTGTACTTGGAATGTGGAATTCTTTAGTTTAGGTGCATACAGATATATAGGTCAATCAGGGATAGTTGGAAGGTTAAGATGCAATGCGTGATGTGCATTTGTACTTGGAATGTGGAATTCTTTATTTTAAGGTGCATACAGATATATAGGTCAATCAGGGATAGTTGGAAGGTTAAGATGCAATGCGTGATGTGCATTGTACTTGGAATGTGGAATTCTTTAGTTTAAGGTGCATACAGATATATAGGTCAATCCGGGAAAGGTAGGGGAAAAAGTGGAAAGAGAGTGGAAAGAGTGAGGTAGTGGTTAGGGAGTAAAATAACCATGGGGTTGAATCGTGAGAAGGGTTGTGAAGGAGGAGGTGAATATAGGGGTGGATAGTTGGAAGGTTAAGATGCAATGTATGAGGTGTACTTTGAATGTGGAATTATTTCTTTATGTTGTGATCAATGATCAATGAAAAGGAATTCATTAGAGGGGGTACATACAAGTACGGCATTGTAATGCAATCTATAAAAACTAAGTTATGCTCGGTTCGTTGGGTCATTTGGACTTGGCAAAGGAGGCCTGATGAAATTACTCCCCTTCCTCAGAGGGGATTGTTAAGGGCCATCGGTTTCCGATGCTATCAGAGAGTTTCATACCTTTATGTGTAGGTCACATATGTTTCTGAGAACAGAGAAGTAGGGTGATAACCCCTGACTGCCCTAAGCCGTCCTGGTCAGTTTCAAGGATACCCTAAGTAGAGTGGTTAATCACTGTTGGGTGTACCTCTGAGGGCTCACTCTTCTAAATTGTAACTAAATAAAAACAGGTCCTACTTTGAGACGGTAGCCGACTCAGAGGTTAAAGAAGATCATTGATAGGAAATATTTTACTCAAAGGGGTGATTCTTCAAGTTTCTTTTTGACTGGATTTCCAATTTTGATGTGACTAAAGTCATACTCAATGCATTGATCAATGGACTAGTGTTTCAACAGTCAATAGATTGTTATAATTTTGCTTTTGTGGGCATAGCCTTGATTAAAATCACAAATATTATATTTCACATCATTGTTGGTAATTCTATTCTCAGAAAAGCATGTCAGAACCACTTTCTCTTTCCATCTGTTGCTGTCATTGTAATTAATACTTTTTAATCAGACTTTAAAGCTCATTTTAGAACAGATCATTTTAGTACTCAAGCAATTTCTGAAATGATCTTGAAAGATGAGGTGATTTTTTGTGTCGTCCTGCCTTAAAGTGCAACAGAGATTTTTGACGGTCACCCTAATATTGTGTCATAAAAGTAACTTCATGTAGATTAGACACTCAATAGATGTCTTGTATTTTATTTGGCTGTACAGAAATGCCTTAAAAGAGAGAAAAAGGCAATTTTGATTTCTTATATTTTGTATTAAAACATAGGCTGAATTTCAATTTGCTCCTCTACGAATTCTGTGTCAGGACGTGGACATACACACACTCCAAAGGGGGGGGTGGGGATACCAAGAAACATTTCTCAGCTTACTCCTTTCAGATGGGGATATTTTTTGATGGAATGCTTTACATCAGGGCAAAAAAATCAGTACTTTCATTTTTTTTCAATTGGAACCAAACTTGAACCATAGGTGCAACATTGGGTCCCTCGTTTGTTTAATATGTCAAAGTCACATGCCAAGGTCAAAGGTCAATGAAACTATCATTACACCATGACGTCCGGCGACACATGCGGTTCCGAGGACCCTATTCATTTTTTTTAAAATAAGTTCATCAGGACTGGTAGTGTAATATGATTCTGAAAATTATGAATCTCCATTCAATTACAGGTTGTAGGAAGTTCTGTAATGACTAAAATCTCCGATTTTGTTCTATCATATGGCTTTTGGTCTTTTCACTTGCAGGGTATGTTAGGATACCTACACGATTACAGACATGCAAAAATCTGATTTTTTATGATTTTTTTTTCGATTTTCTGATTTAGCAAATCACTGATAGTTCCTTTACTAATCAAAACCGTAAAAAATTTGTATTAGGAGGGAGTTATTAAGAAATTGTCAATCTATGAGAAAAAAAAAGACTGATGAACCTGCTAACTTAGTCCACAAATGTCCTTTAAAGGTGCAACAAGAGATTTCACAAATCCGGTGTCCCTAAAAATATTGAAAATCTCCTGAGTTTTGTACCAATGTAAATCTTTCCATCAAAGATATATTCCAACTCAAAGGATTAATCTGAAAAAACTATTTCTTTGTACAAAACTTTCTAATTCATCGGAGCAAATCCAACCCTTTCAGCCTGTTTTAAATGAGCAACTGACATTTCCTTGTTATCCCTTTTGAGACATTTCTATAGCCAAATACAAGGTAAGAAATCTATTGCATGACTAACTATATGAAATCATATATATGACACTATAGGCCTATGAAGAGTTGATTTACAAAAGGGCCTAATTCCAGTTATTTGTTGAAATTGAGTTATTAGTAGAATAAGCAATTTGACACTAATTTCATGTTTCAAGCATGCTCCGTTCCAAAGTGATGGATTTCGGCATTTCCAGAAATTCTGAAAAGTTATGATTTTTGTAAGAGTTGCTAATTTCTTGCAGAAAATTACAAAAATATCCAACTTTTTTTCCATGAAAATTGTTGTTGTTAAGTATCAATTCTACCAACGTAACTCCCCAAAAAGGAAATTGGAAAGGGATTATGGTGTTAAAAAATACTTAAAACATAAAATCTGTGGATTTTCTAATATACTCAAAATTGGCGGCCATCTTGAAAAACAACCATGTTCACAACTCGAAGAGTTTATAAGCAATTACGAGCAGTTTTTGATTTTCATCTCGACTTGAGATCCTCTTTACAGCAAATCTTGTTTAAGGTTTTGGTTTTAAGGGAAAGTAAGTCCCAAATTGGTCTGCCTAAAAAATACCTAGCAAAACATTAAAACAATCTGAGAGTAAACTTAATGTGTTTTTTTGGCTTATACAGGGTGAGTAAAAAATATTGAAACCCTGATTGTGTCCGCCATTTTGAATTTTAAAATAATATATTCAAGATCATGTGGGTGTCCGTCGGAAAGCTTATTCATTATCTTTAATGATGCTGCAAGATCTTTCATCGGTTAAGTATAGGCCGAGCTACAGTCTTCGAATCAAGAATCTGCAGTGAATAAATAGTCTGATTTTCTTCTGGACACTGATTTCCTTCGTGAACGCTGGCATTTCAATGTGAATCCGTGGACAGAGCAGAAACCGACTACTTGATTCAAACAGACTGTCGCTCGGATCTATACCCTAACGCGATTGGAAATATCTTTGCAGTAAATTAAAGATAATGAACCAGCTTTCAGATGATACCAAATATGTTAGATATATGTTACAAAATTTCAAAATGGCGGACACAATACGGGTCAAGTTTTTTTTTTGACTCACCCTGTATATGTGGGATCTTTCTTTGACAACAAAAATTCGAAATATAAGTGCAATGTGGTTTATTTCAAAAAAATGTGATTGTCTCAGATCAGGTTAGGTCAGGTTTTCTTTTCAGGTTTCTGTGAGGGCCTTTATGGTATTACCTGTAACATACCATCTGTACCAGGGTTGTCGGCCGGCTAAACCGTTCACCCTTCATCAGTCTCTATGGGAAACTATGAGGAGGGTGGCTGTTACCCTGTAGAACTAAATAAAGAAGATCTACCTACCAGGGCGTCGGCTCTGAGAGCTAATGGCGGCCATCGCACATTGAGGTCAGGAAGGGCATCCGTTCAATTATCTCTTGCTCCAATAAATTCCTCACACAGCAGTATTCCTGTGAATGTGAGGTGAATTGCCAACCCATTAGCAGGGACAAAAACCAGATTTAAAACTATGGTTTTACTACTAGTAGTATGAAAAGTGGATTTAGACTCCTTTTCAGGTATTAGAATTAGCACGATTGGTGTATGTCCACATGTGGAAATTCCCGTTGAGAAGCTTCCCAAATGACTGCAAACTGCAAGTCTTAGGGGAAGCCTTTTAAAAACCATTTCACACCTAAGAATAGGCTGGTTTGGACTCAGTGAATGCGTTCATAGAGTCTGGATATGGTAATGAAAAGGGCAAAATTGTGAGGAAAATCAAAAATGTTGATCTTTGAGTAGCTATAGCCATTTGCAAGACCCCAATAGGATTAAGTATCATAAAAATGTAATTTATATATATATACAAAAGAAAACTTCTCTTTCAATGTAAAAAAGTTTCAAAGATCTTATCAATATATAGTGTAACCATATGCTGTTACATGTTTCATAATGTCATAAGCCAGTGCCTGGATTTTGGTATTTGATATAATGAAAACAGGCACAAGAGAAACTTCTTTTTCAGCAGTGATAAAGAAATTCATATGAAATGTAATAAAATTATGTATATAATGCCAAATTTCTTTTTAGTGTGTATATGTTGTAACTGAGAAGGGCGAAAGGACACCTTTAAAAAGCAATATATCATGTCATGTGTTCTCTAGCATGTTATTGATATTCTCTTAGCTGTTTATTTATTGGGTTATTTAGCCTGGGTAAATCATTCAGTGTTCAGTTACTGATTTCCAATGATGCTCAGGGATCCAGGATGACTTAGGACAGCCAGGGTTTTTGTTTTTGCCCTACTCTAATCTAAAACTATCTGCCAATTATATATACAGGAGTGGTTGTCATGTTACATGGGCCCGACGGCCTCCTTAACATGATGTGAAGGAGGGGGTATTCTCCCCACATTGTTTGTTTGCCCAAAGTCCAAATGAACCACGGGAGAGCGGATATTGCAGTTTTTATTTAATAGTTTCTTATACAAATCGAAATCCCAGAAGGAATTTTTTTGTAGTTACCCAAAGTAAATCCCAGCTGGACTCGAACCAGGGACCTCCGCCGCCCCAAAGAGAAGTACCCTAAACAGTGGGCAGACTCTCCCTTATTACTGTAATTTTTAAATTCATATCGATGGGTGGAAAAATACATGTGTACTCTATAAAAAAATGTTGAAATTACCATATGATTACTAAGGCGTGTTTAAAAATTTTTCTATGTTTTGGATTAATAATTGCAATTTCAATTTGGTTAAATAATACATTTGTTGAAAAGTAGTGATAAATCAGTCCATTTTTGGAGACCTATTTACCCTCAAGTTTGGATGACTTTTCCCCCTCAGAACACACAAGGACTTGCCAACACACCAGATTTCTTAGCATTTGTGTGTGTGAATGTTGTTTTAGTGGGATTTTCAAACATTGCTTTCTGAAATAAATGATTGAAAAAGATCTGATTTATATGAATTTAGATTTGTGTGCTTTCTTGTGTTTTGAAACAGTCAGACCAATGTTAGGATGCGCTAGGTAATCTTTTGTATTGTCAATCAGTGAACTCAAATTCAATCAGCAGTATTAGACTATGTATAGTATAAATTAGTGTGCTTAAATTGGTCTTAAATTTGCTGTATACCAACTTCTCTGACAGTCACATTCGTAAAGTTTACCTAAAAATTACCACTGATACGAAATTCAAAAACATATTTACCCCGTAAGGCCTTTTTGTAGCGAGAGTCGTACAGCAATACCAAAAAAAAAAAAACACCATAACACAGAGTCGACACTGCCTGTGAAGCAAAAATGGCCAATAAACGCCCTCAATCCATAAAAGTAACAGAGTAGCCACTCCCACAAATGATGTATTATGCATTTAGATATGAATAAATTTGCTGATGTGTGTTAGAGATAAAGCCTATGAAACATGAGAAATCAACAAAATCGTCACCAGCCAGTATGTGTTTGGACACAAATCCGATTGGTTGGTTGAGGAATGAATGGACAGCATGCATTAGGTCATTCAGATATGCATAGTGCCTCTCTAGTCTTATTAACTATTACATTGTTAGGCTTGCGGGTAGCATCTATTCCGATCTCGTACACTGTTTGTTGTGGTGGGTTGTTTACCCCCAACCGGCTTATCCATGCGTATCCATACCGGAATATCTGTATATCAGGACGGTCTGTATAGCTCCCAGTGGTAGTAGAGCAATGTCAAAGAAAGCGAGGTGTCCCGGGTTCGAGTCCCCGACAGGCGCATTCGTCCGAGATTTTTCCAGATGTGGGTGCCTGTGCATGTTATGTTATATTGGTCCTAGTAAGCGATGCGTGTTTTTCCTTGTTATTAATCATTTAAAATGTTCAAAGAAATGCGAATAAGCATCAGTGGTATGATCTTGTGTGACTAGTTTGTTTGCAGTGTATGAAAAGAATATCTCTTTCTTCACAAAGACGGGAAGTGAATAAAAACAACTGAAACAGTTGGATATTTTTACCAGACAATTTTATTCTTGAATATGGGAAAGCGATAGGAAAAATTATGATAGCAAAGGAAGTAGAAAAACTATTCAGGACAAAACTATTAGTGGACACCACACAGAATATGGTTGCTTGAAAAAATTTACAACCAATACAAGATATCTATGGCTCTTGGTCAGAATACAGGGTAAGGTACAAAAAGGACAACCAAATGAGGGATTTTTTTATGAAGAACATAACGGAATTTACCAAATTAATTCATGTTTTAGATAGCGTGTAATAGCTTTCAAAATAATTTACATTTTTAAAATCGATTTAAGCATTCCAAGGCTAATGGTATTTTTTGTGAAGGTATCCATTTTATGACCCGAACAAATTGCAACTGACTGTACTCAAAAGAGAATCATTACTACTCATTACTACTCTGACTACGGCAGCTTGAGGGTTTCAACATAAATTAACTGTGATTCCTTTGGCTTCGTATTCAAATGCTACGCAGGAAATGTGTTGAAAGATAATTGTTAGAATACTTAATTTCAAAATGTAACAGGATATATTTTAAAAAATGGACAAATTCTAATGATTTATCTGTTATCCAGCCCTATTATTTTGAAAAATTTTACTACGTGGAAAAATAGCAAGTTGAAAAGAATGCAGCAAATTATACTTCAAGTCTAAATATGGATTTCTAAAATATTATTATTGAATCTGGGTTTCATTTTACAGTCTAACCCAACAAGTAACCAGACATTTTCATGGGGGAGGGGGACCAGGCAATGGCAACACATTAACTTTGGGGCCTCAATAATAATAAAACACATTTTGCAAGTGAACACGGGGTAAATCTGTCAATACTAAAATTTATTACTGTTCCTGATCTCTATTGGGGCCGGAGGGGGGGGGGGGGGGGGGGCAAAGATTTTTGAGGTGCGGATCCCCCCTTTCCACTTCCCCTTCCCCTCCCAGGCCCTCATTCCACAGACTGGTTACGTCACTTGTGTTCCCTGACATTTATTCAAAATGTTTAATTGTGGGGATATCTGTAAATACCAAAGCTGCACGTTAATCCAAGAGTACTCTTTAAGTTACTCTAGCGTGTAACTGGTTCGGTCTTCACATTGGGTACTTCACTTCTGCAGCTGTAACTTCGAACGCCGTAATCAATTTTAATGCCGTTAATTTATATGAGTGCTAACCCCAAAAAGGGAATGTACTATCGAAAAGAAAATTCTGAATAGCCACCGAGGTTTTCATGAAAAAATCGCTCATTTGGCTGTACTTTTTTTGACTCGCCCTTGTATAGGAAAATTCCTGAAAAGCTGCCCAAACACATATTGACCATGAAATTTAAACACTTAGTTCTCCAGGTAGACCAAGGATTGGTATTATATATTTACTCTTTCCCTTGTCTACCTGGAGACTAAGTAGTTTAAATTTTAAAAACAAAATATAACGATAGTTAAATATACAGTTCTGATCCGCTAGGAAAGCGAGGAACATCTTTTGGACCTAACACGTATAGATTAGCAGCGGCCTCTTCTATCGGACCCAGTTATAGCCTTCAGTCGGTTTAGAGGTCGGCATTGTAATACGAGGTCGCCGGTTCGAATACGGCCAAGCGGCAACATGGGTTTTTTCCACACTATCGTGCGCTGGCATCCTCCAGGGAAAGATTAATAATATAATACATATTGACCATGGTTGTACAATTCCTCACGTCCACAGCAGCGCAATGCCAAGAGTTGACTGTTTTTTCCCATAAAGTAACCTAATTATGCACAAACTGTTGCTGGACATGACAAACATTTTTTAACACATAATCAATTGCCAGTAGTGTAAGGGGGGGGGGGAACATGGGTCTGACTGGGAAAATCAGCCTTAAAACTACAGACAGGTCCGAACCAGGACTTTTTAGGAGAGGGGCGATTTTTTTCCAAAAGGGGACTTCCAAAAAATATCAAAAAGGGGGGGGGTAATTGGAAGAGGACTTTTTACCACAATGTTAATTTTTTTTCGACAAAAAAAACATAAAAAAACACTTATTTTGGTCTTGGGCCTTTTTTCAGCTCTTTCTAGGTTTTTTTATTTTAAATGGGGGTGGAGAGGCATCCGCCTCCACAGCCATTCGCCTGGTTATGTGCCTGGTTACAGAGAAACCAGGAAAGTGGGGAAAGGAAAGCAAAATGGAAGTAAAAAAAAGAGAGGGAAGGAGAGACGGAAGGATTTAAGAGACACTGGCACGTGCACCCTCAATATTTTTCAAAATTGATATTTTTGCATGGTTGTAAATACATTAGCCCTCACTTGAAATGATTAAGAACAAAGCAGTTCCCATATGGGTAAACAAAATGATTTCATAATAAAATGACTCCGGGGACATTTATTCAGCAGGTGACAGAAATGGTGTTTAACACAAGAAAACATGTCGGAGTTGGTTGATTCCCATGGCATGCACCCTGTTTGACTGGTCTTTGTGGTTTTAATATCAATGAGTTTGAGTCTATTATATTCATATAATAGACACATTTGTTGATCAAAGTTATGGCAAACGTCAGGTTAGCCTTTTAATGACCTGGATGTCTTAAGCCTTCAGAGATGCAACTTTTCTGGAAATTTCCGGATTTCCGAATATTTGGCCATAAGTAAAAAAATGTTTTTTGTTGAAGTTTTTTTGCAATTTCTGAGATCAAAGTGTTAATGGTAAAGGTAGAAATGTATCAGAAACCCAAGTTTTAAATGCCAATTTATTTTAGAGAAGGGGTCTTGTACCCTAAAATATCATAGGAATATACAATTCCTGGAGCTTCACCGGATGTTACACTAAAATTTGGCCTTGTCGTCGGTTCAAATTTTGGATTTCAGGAAATGGAACCACTCCTCTGTTACATCTCTGAGCCTTTTATTAATGGTCGTATGTCATGAACTGGGTACACTAAAATGGGGGATCTGTTACACTCCAACTTTTTTTTCAGTTTAATTCCATTTAATTCTTAAACTATTTGACTCTGTTAAAAGAATTTGGTGTCTATTTATTGCTAGAAGCCTGCTCTTTAAGATAAAACCATTTTCAACCCTATTGGATTAGTATTATGAGAGTTAGGTTCGAAAACCTTCAGCTAGGTAATGGGGGATCCGGCGGGGGGGGGGGGGGAGCCATATACATTACACACAAAACGCGTGAAAATGGGTTGCCTATAAATTTAAATAAGTAGAGAAGTGAAACACTTGTGAGGCTCAAATTGCACATTCACTGTCCTGAATGATAGATCTAACTCATGATACCAACTAAGGTTCCATTAATGTAATTAATTAATTAGTAAATTTGATGTTAATTAGGTACAAATTTTGTACCTATTTTGATAACTTTTGGGGAATGTTCGGCTGTTCTGTGCTAAAATATATCCCAAAACGGGTAGAAACTTGGATTAACTTGATTTTAATTATCTTTATAATTCTCTTTTATTCACACATTGGTATCCCTTAATATAAAAGGTAATTAGCCTAGGTATAAATGAAGCATTAATGTATTAATTAATGCCAACGTCATCTTCAACCAAAATTGTGGCATTTGGGTGGGACCTGTATGGAGTCACATGAGTTTAGAGATATTTTATGAGTATTTTCAAGTCAAACAAAGGTTTATACATGTAGTATACAACTAAAGCATGATTTAAATTTGGTTATAGGAATAGATATGATTCATGAAAACAATACACTTGTACTTAGGGTTCAAGACCTTGAAGACATCATGTGCTCAATAGCCGCCGATCTGTGTATTTTTGCGTTTTCAGTATGAAGTTTGTAAATGCCAAACAGGTTTAGTAGCTATGGGAATACAAATTTCACTTAGTATAAGTAAAAAATGGCTCCTTGTACACTGTTAAGTTACATATAGATTTGTCATCTTTGCTCAAAATGGTAAATACAGGGCGACTTCAAATATTGCCTATTGACCCTTTATAATACATGGATCACCCTGTATAATATACATATCACCCTGTATACTTAATATTTGATCATAACTTTGGACAGAAATCCATATCCTATGTATTTCTCTTGAAGGATTAGTACTTGAATAAAAGAAGTTAATCTTAAAAATGACCTTTTTTGTCAAAAAAATAAGTGAATTTGACCACCCTGTATGTTCAAAACAGAACAACATTAGTTTTCTCCTTTATTATTTTTTGGAGGGCCTTTGTCATGTCTTTCAAAATCCACATCTGTTTTGACCTGCACATTTTTGGAAAAAATTGACCAAGGTATATTAAAATGACAAAATATGTAATTTTTCTTGTGTTACACCCTATAGGAATTTTACCCACCCTGAATATTGTCTCTCTTTAGACCATATCTGACATCCTTGTAGTATAAGCTTTCCAAAAATGTATACTTATATACAGTTTACATGTAAGGAATAAAAGTTGTGTTGAGAGTAATACATATTGGTGCCTTTTTTGTCATTTTGCACTGTGTAACATTTTTTGTACCCAGTTCATGACATATGGCCTAATGCCCCTATCTGTTTTGGGTTGTTATTTTTTAGTGCCAAATGTATCTGTATTCTTCCAATGGCCTAGACTCATTTGCGGAAGCAAATTGAAGAAATTATTATTACAGTGCTTGCTCCAAATGCAAAAGGAATCCTAGAGAGGCCACTCAGGAAATAAATACACACCTGCACAAAAAGTTCTCTGCATGTTTTTTCGACAGTATGCGCCAAAACTCAAACATTTTGAAAGTTTTCTAAATATACAGTTTTGTGTCCTATGTCTTGCTCTTTCATTTATACCTGCTTGTAAAAAGCGGGTAGAAAATTCTGAGATAGACGCCCGAAAGACGCAAACCCCCAAAACCAAAGTTGCAGTTTTTGGATTGTTTTCAATGGGCTTGCAGTGGACTGGCCACGAACCGTGGACCACAGTCGATATTGCATTAGCTTTTCTAGCTTCATTCAGGCAGTTCATCCGGAAAACCTCTTTGGTAAACTCAATTACACACGTATTATTGCGTTGTACAACACAGTGACCATTGAAACATCCAAATATTGCAACTTTTAGTTGGGTTTTGCGTCTTTCGGTCACCTCTCATTCAGCCATTTTTGCACGCTTTTTTTTACATGCGAGGTGTTAAATGAAAGGCAAGACATAGGCAACAAAATGTAATATTTCAAAAACTTTCAAATGGTCTGACTTAGGCACAATACTGATCGAAAAACATGCCGAGATACTTGTTGTGCAGTTGTAATATTTCAGACAAGTAACTCGCCTTATGCATTTAGAGAGGGTTTAAACAAAACCGATTTTCAAAGGAGGAGCGTTTTCTGAGCTTGCTTAAAGGTGTCACTTTTGCACAATTTCCCACTTAAAATTAATTTTCCATTTTTAGGTCATCCATTGCAATCAGAAAGACCTTATGTCAGCATGATTTGTGTACATGTCTATATATGTGTGTGTGTGTGTGTGTGTGTGTGTGTGTGTGTGCGCCCGCAGGCAGAGTGCATATCTCTCTGTCTCTGACAATTGGGCCAGACTCCCTCATATAATATTGTTGTAGAGGTTTGCCACTCCTCCCGCATAGCGAGTCTGTTTTGCATTCCCAGTATATGCCAGTACCCATTTATACTACTGGATGGAGAGAGGCAAGTGAGGTAAAGTACCTTGCCCAAGTGCAAAACACATTGGCGACAGCGGGGCTCAAACCCACAACCTCATACTTATGAGGTGAGCGCTGATCCAACTGCACCACATTTTCAACTTACTGTAACTTTTTAGTGATCAAGTTCATACTTGGTATGCTTATACATTGAGGCAACGGGTCATATGTAGGGTAACAGATGATGATGAGGTCAAAGTTCATTCAGAAGTCACTTAAAGCAATAACAGCACATTTTTAAAATTTTCAAAATTTGATATTTTTGCACAGTTATGTTGGTAATTGTCTAGGAAACTATACCTGCAAACGAGAATGCTCAAAAACGCGTATTTATCATCAAATAAGCGATTTTGTAATTAGAATTGGGATCCCAGATTATACTTAACGGCAGAGCTGGAAATGCTAAGTTTATGTCCATCCACAATGAAATAGTGCCACCTCAAGAAAATAACCTAAACTTGAACCAATAAAACAACTAATGGATGAGTGTAGATACGTACATGGCGCTATTTCCCGGCTGTTTCATATTGGAAAGCCATTTCCAGCAGCCGTTGAATTATCGGATTTCTCCGATATTAATTATTCTAATTACAACATTCCTTCATTTGCGACACAGACATTTTAACCATTAACCATTAAAGGTGGTTGTTCCGATTTATGTGTATTGTGTTCTCTACTTGATATGAGAGCCTGGCACTTGCACATACACCCCATCACGTACCGTGGGAAACAAACTTGCGGTTTTGATGGTAGACGCAATAATGCATGTTGCAAAGCCCTAT
>JAMKCH010025066.1:0-41590 GCA_023653785.1 Ophioderma brevispina | reverse complement strand
ACGGTCAAAAGTAGATAAATATCAGATGCTTTGTGGTATTGGCGGACCATATTTAATCCCTTAATTAGGTGGTTAATGAATCACATTAATTTGGTCTCACAAGGGTGTTTTGAATGGAAACCGGCAAAAAAAAAATTAAACTTTTTGATTCATTAATAACATATTGTATGTTTTTTAGGGTTTGGTTAGGCCATTTGAATTCTTGCGTTTCCTCGAAAATACTTTCAAAGACTTTTTCGTCTGGCACCCGTCGGAGTCAAGATTTAGCAGGGAAAAAACTGGCTAGAAAGAAAAACATGAAAAACATTAATGTGGTATAACGGTCACATGGTCTGTAGCTGGACTATATGGTGCACCAATGTAAATGTATGTGAACCAGTTAGGTACTTACAGTTATGGGAAAGCTGGATACAAGGGTATTAAACTATTGGTAGCCTAAAAACATACATTTGGACACTTGCCAGATTTCTAATCGATGGAAGCAAATTTATTTGGAACATAGTGGGGGGACCATTTTTTAGTAACTGTTTGGCCGCCATCTTGTTAGGCTATATAGAAAGCTGTTGTTGACCTAGGTAACAGTTTTTTTAATGGATTTCTTGTACCTTTAAAACATATGGATTAAACACCTTGTTTTACTTTTCATGCTAATCTGGAGCAGTTTTTAAGGTAAAAAAATAATGTGGAAATGTTTCCATTTGCTTGCAAATGTTACAGCCCCAAGAAGTAGCAATGATTTATTTCACTTGAGCAAGATTAAGTCCCGAAACTTAGCACATAAAAATTAAATTATCTAAATTGAATACAAAAGTTACATGGTTGTGTGCATAACTGGTGTGTGTTTTAAAGCAAATGAATTAAAAGAAGATCTCAGAAGAGCTCAGAAAAGCGGGGAAACTTCTGGAATGTACCTGAACCTTAGCGAATTCATTAGAATGTGCTCCACTGAACTTCTGAATCATAGGTGGCGCCCTGCCTGTATAATTACACAGTCATTGAGTAGCTGGCGATGAATCCAATCTATACAGTAACATGTAGATGGTTGAGGCATTTCCAGACTTATTATGTAATGGAGGACTATATTTAGGCACATGACTCATCTATAGAGGACTAGATCCCTTCGAGAATTGTTTGAGAGGATATATAAAAGCCGGTGAGAGCAGTGGGCAATATCATAACTCGTGCTCCAATTATTAGCAGAGTTTTTCCAAGTATGACAGCCATGCTGCTAGTGACGTGAGAGTTTACACTGTCTTTGAGTGGACATTGTCGTAAGTCTTGTCACAGCTCAACATTGTCGTCCGATTGTGTAGCCTGGTTCGGTTTTGTATTCCTTGGCCTCTGAGTTATCCAGGATAAACAGCAACACACTTTTTGGAACTTTATATTTACTCGACCTCCGAGCTTCGGGAGTCATTAGGGCTGGTTTTCTTCAGTAAGGACAAGTCGGCCGTGGACACGTCCCACTATTGGAACTTGGTTGCAGTTTTTGCGCTGGAATATTCCCCAGGACTCTTGCTCTTTGCATGTTCTATAATCTGTATAGTAATCTTGCTGCAGCTCCCGCGTCGCGGCACACTCCAGGTCGTAAGTTTAGTAGGTTCATTAATTAACAACTTTATTAAGATTAATCTTTGATTATTGATGATACATAATTGATGTTTGATTGAGATTGATTAGACACACAATTAAAATAAATACTTTGTTTTAATATTTGTAAGCAAGATTACATTGTATTTTCTAGTTATTCAGGAGTTTTTGAATCCGTAGTTTAGAGGTGTTTTGGGCCTTGGTCAGGTGACCGTAACAAAATAAATTCAATTTAAGCCTGTTTTTTTAAGTTCTTTGTAAAAAGAGCATCGACGGGATCTGTTAAGAGAGTATAAATGATTAAATTGTCGAGGAAATCGGTGCCTCGGGTATCCTTCCCAACACAGTTTATTACTTTACAACTCAATAATTTGTTTTTTAATAAGATCAAAAACAACGTTTGAAGTTTAAATTAGGCATTTCCTAAAGTCTCAGTGAAAAGTCAACATCCAAACAGAAGAAACACCATTTTCAATCCCACAATAAAGCTAAGCTTTTTAATTAATTTAATTAATGATTATTTGCTCCTACGCAAGCCAGATAACCTTGTTTTTGAGCGTTTCTTTTCAAAACCAAATATTAATATTGGTTTTCATGTTAAGTCTGGTTATCAGAGATTCGTCAGATCCCTCCATAACAACATACTGTTGTATCAAATCATCAGCATATTTGAGGTTCATTTTACCAGGCCTAATTTAATATAGGTTTTTCCCCGTTTTGATTAAACCATTTTTGTTATATTTCATGTGGTTAAGTTAGATTCGTCTATAAAATTGGTAAATGGCTGTTTGTAAACTTAATTTAGTATTTGGTCAATTAATTCATATTTTGGATCAAAATGATATTCATAACATGCCTCATTTTATGTCGTCCAAATATACCTAAATTTCGTCTAATCATTTGTTAAACATAATAATGTAATAATTTATTTTGTCTTTTACGAAATGATTTCATATTTGTTTTTACTTGATTATCGTCTTGAATCATGCATGCATATGTATAGATATAGAACTATACTTTATTCTATTTCTCTTTTTCCTCACTTTCATTTTTCTTTTACCTCTTATTTTCTCTTTGTTTATGACTTTCTACTTATTTTTCTTTTTTACAATTCTTGATCATGAATTACATAAATATTGTAACTGAAAATGACTTTGGACAAAGTTTTCACTTATTTTTTGAGCTGTCCCGGTGGTTAAATCATGCACAATCTATAGCAAAGGTTTTTTCAAACTGCTCTGTTTATTGTAATTTCTTATGCCATATTTTCATCCAAATGATGTTAGACTTTTCATCCAATTACCTATCCATCAATTTGTTTGTCTGGGCGCTATGCAACACGGAAGATAGGTCTACACTGTATTTGTGTAATACTGGTGGACGAATTGCATTGATAGAAGTTGAACAATAGTTAACAAAGACAATTATAGTTTGTGTTTGAGTGCCGTCGACCAACAGTGAGACGAATTTCTATGTGTTCCAAGGACGAAACTTAATGACCTTTATGACATGCAGTGGGCATATCTTCAAATAACAATGTTTTATGACGAAATTTTAGTTCATCACGAGATACAAACAGCAATCCAATTTCTAAGACGAATTATAACTTAACCAGATATGAACAATATAATGCAAATAGTGTTAAACGGGAAAAACCTATACCTTTAATAGATTTATTTTGCATTATCTTTGCAGATATTTCTGCCCCAAAAGGAAAATATAAGGAGAAGGGCATCCCCTTGCCTACACTCTCTTTGCTAATTTCAATCTACCAGGAAAGGAGACTGTTAACAAGAATTGAAGAAAGACTGTATAAAAATAGTTTTACCCGGGGCGTACAGGGGACACTTATCAGAGGGGGAAAATTTCGGTTTTGAGGCAGTTTTCCTTCCTGGTTGGTTGGTCTTTTGGTTGGAGGTGAACGTTTCCGCCCGAAGCAGGCAAAAGGTTGATTTCGCATGATTTAGCTTTTTCTCTTCCGTCAAGCTCTGTAGGTGGCAAACTCCCCCCCCCCCGCCTGTTACGCTACGGTTTTAATATTCTAATAATAAATGAAATCATGAGAACTGAGTCAAAAGCTTTTTCAAAATCTAAAAGCAGTATAAACACCAATAATGTTTTCTACTTCCTGTGGGACTTTTAATGTGACGTTGCATGCTGTTCATTTTTTGGAGTCTTCACTGGAGGACATTATCATCGTTGAATCTGGCAAAGTCGTCACAATCTGAGATGGCTTGTAAGACTATACAAATCCTTAACCTTGACGTTTCATTGAATTGTCATTGTGTTTTGGACATTCTTTAAAATTCCATGAACAATCATATTAAAAGTGTCACTATATAAAATTGAGATCACTTAGTGCACAGCTCAATTGTTTGTGTTTAAAAGGTAATTCCTTCCCTCCAGGGTGAATCCCATTCAAAACAGTCCGTTCCGTGCTGTGCCGCTGACATTTTGAATATTGCAGCGGAAGAATTATTAGTTTGGGTGCTTGTAATAAAACCCCACACATAATGTCACTCGATACAAAAGAAAAAAAAAACAAAAAAAAAAAAAAAAAAAAAAAAAAAATCCGGCAAAATATCGTGTTGATGGATGTTGGGGGCTATTGGGTGGTTAATTTTTTTCCTACCACCCATGGCCACACAACGAATGAAATGACACGTCAGTCGTCTTGGGATTTAAATAAACCGCCTCAAAAAATACATCTTTTCACCTAAGCGGCGCATTGCATTATGGGAAAATAAGAGTATCTAGCACACTGATCCAGGTGCACTATTTATTACACCTGGCCACCTCTAACGCCTACAATCATTTGCGTAGTCAAACATAAACACTACCGATATTGTATCTGCAAGCACCCCACAGTATGTGGAAGAAGCAGAGGAGCCATTGCTCTTCTTTTGTTGGTACTCTGTTTTTCTTGTGGTCGGCAAAACTGCGAGACGATGAATGTCTAAAGATGACGTACGCTTTAACTCCTCTATCTATATAGAACCTCTTTGGTATTCCTGACCTTGTCGCCACGACACGTGTAATAATCAGTAAATGGTTCTTTTTCTATATATCTACCCATAATAAATCCTCTTGTCTGTGATATGTAAGGTAAATTTGTTTTAATACGATTAGCATTTGGTGCCAGAGTTAAGATATTGGGCACCAATTTTTTCAAATATTACCTAGATTTTTCACATTTGGAATTAAGGTTACAATTCCTTATCTCTGGTTAAAAGACATTTCTGTTTCAAAAGGATAAATTTAAGATGTTTGATGAAAAAGATGTCTTATCAAAAGAATTTTAAAAATTCCAAGAAACCATCTGAACCAGGGTTTTTTTTTTTTTTTGTTTCATTCCCTCCTTCAATCATTTTAAGTTTTTTATTTTTTTCTTTTTAGAATGTTTCGTTTTTTTTGTGTGTGTTTTTTATTTAAAAAATTTTATTTGATTTTTTGTTTTTTTAAGTATAATCTGCTGTTTATTTTTTGATTCCTTATGAGAAATTTTCCTGAAATTTTGTTGTTTCTTCTTCGATAGTATGCTGTTGACCCATTTTTTAAACCGTTTGCTTATTCTTTTTTAAGAGATTTAATTATTTTGTCAATTTGATTTTTTTTTTGAGATTACAAAAAAGTGTCCGGCTTTTTTCCATTTTCATTAGTTTCACTTTAGGTTCCTCATCATTTTGTCCCTCAATTTTTTCATTCCCCTAAGTTATTAGCTGATCTTGTTTTTCTTTCCACTCTCTTCATTAAGTTCAAGTTTGAATTAGTTTACACTTCAAGCCGTTTTATCTCTTCTTTCTAAGCAACCTTTCCACTTTTTTTCCTGTTTGCTTTCTTCCTTATGGAATATGACAGAATAAGCTATCTACTTTCCTACATAAACTTTGTAGAAATACATGATCATCAATTTGATTTACTCAATGGCCTAGTTGCTGACCCGGGGGGAAGAAGGGTCATCCAAGGCTTCAGATCCGACAAACTGTTGGACATAGAAACGGCCGTGAGCGTGGGAGGCTAAAAGTTATTAGCTGATCTTGTTTTTCTTTCAACTCACTCATTTGTTGAGTCTTCACTGTGAGGACATTATCATCGTTATTCTGCAAAGTCGTCACATCTTATAGGGCTGGTAAGACTATAAATCTTAACATTGAACGATTATTGACTTGTAATTGTGTTTTGACATTCTGAATTCATGAACAAATCATATAAAAGTTTCACTATATAAAATTGAGATCACTTGTGCACCAGTCTCATTTTTTGGTGTTTAAAAGGTATTTCCTCAAGGGGGTGAAGCCCATTCAAAACCAATCGTTCTTTTTTCCGTGCTGGGCGCTGACATTTTTGAATATTGCACGGAATAATTATTAGTTTGGGTGCTTGTATACACCTAATGTCAATTCTATACAACCATCCGGCAAATTATCAGTTGATGGATGTTGGGTGCTATTGGGTGGTTAAATTTTTTCCTACCCATGGCCACACAACCGATGAAATGACACGTCAGTCGTCTGATTAAATAAGACCGCCCTCAATGATACATCTTTCACCTAAGCGCCGCATGCATTATTGGAAAAAGGAGTAATCTGAGCCAATGATCCGGTGCACTAGTATTACACTGCCACCTCTAACACATACATCAATTTGTTCACTACCGATTAGTGTAGTATCAAAGCGACACCACAGTATGTGGAAGAAGTTGAGGCAGCCATTGCTTTCTGTTTGGTGGTACTCTGTTTTTCTGTGGTCGGCACAACATGCGAGACGATGAATCTCTAAAGATGACGTAACGCTTTTACCTCTCTATCTATATGAACCTCTTTGGTATTCCTGACCTTGTCGTCCACGCACGTTTGTAATAATCATGTATGGTTCTTTTTCTATATATTCTACCCAATAAATCCTTCTTGGTCCTGTGAATTAATGTAAGGTAATATTTGTTTAATACGCTTAGCATTTGGTGCCAGAGTAAAGATATTGGGCACCAATTGTTGCAATATTACCTAGATTTTTCACATTTTTGGACTTAAGGTACAATTCCTTATCTCTGGTTGCAAAGACAATTTCTTGTTTCAAAAGCAGAATTTAGAGAATGTGTTGATGAAAAAAGATGTCTGATCAAAATAATTTTTTAAAAAATTCCAAAGTAAACCATCTGAAACCAGGGTTTTTTTTTGTCCCTTCCTATCAATTTTACAGTTTTCAGCTCATCATACTAGTTTACCTCCCAGAAATGTTTTGTGTGGTTTTTATTTAAAAAATTTTCTTTGAATTTTGTTTTTTAAGTATAATCTGTGTTATTTTGATTACGATCAAATTTCCATGAAATTTTGTTGTTTCTTCGCTAGTATGTGGCTGTTGACCCATTGGTTTTAAACCGTTTTCTTTTGTAAGAGATTGAATTATTTTGTTCATTTTGATTTTTTTTGAGATTACAAAAAAATTGTCGGGCTTTTTGCCATTTTCAATTTAAGTTTCCTTTGTGTTTCTCAGGCATTTGACCCCAATTTTGTCTTCCCCTACGTTTTAGGCTGATCCTTGTTTTTCTTTCAACTCTCATTCATTAAGTTCAAGTTTGAATTAGTTTACGTTGTGCTTCAAGCCGTTTTAATCTCTTCTTCTAAGCCCTTTCCCTTTTTGTCTGTTTGCTTTCGTCCTTATGGAATATGACAAGAATAAAGCTACTACTTTTCTCATACTAGTAACTTTGTAAAAAATTGATCATCAAGTTGATTTACTCAATGGCCTAAGTTTCTGAACCCGGGTAAGAAGCGTCATCCAAGGCTTTCATATCCTACAAACATCTTGGACATTAAAAGCCGTGAGCGCTGGAGGCTAAAATTTTATTAGCTGATCTTGTTTTTTTTTCTGTCAACTCCCTCTTGCTTGAATTATATAGTTTTGCATTTCAAGTTTTTTTCTCTCTTCTCTAAGCACATTTCCATTTTTTGTCTGTTTGCTTTCTTCCTTATGGAATATGACAGAATAAGCTATCCTACTTTCCATACATAGAAATTTGTAGAAATCATTAATATTTTGATTTACACTCATGGCCTATACGAGGAAGGGTGTTTTGACTCAACCCATGCTGCATTGCAATGTGCTAATACGTTACTAAACACATTTCCATTACCAAGACATTTCATGATCATGCTAAAATCCTTAAGTACTACTCTTTGTTGGCTAAAATGAGGCATACAATTCGGGTTTTTATGTCTTAATTATAGGATTTTTGGGGATCACATGACCCTATTGATGTTAATTTCCCAAAACTGGTGCATTTGTGGGATTGACTCAATACACCCTCTGGGCCTATAGTTACCCACATCTGGCATTTGTTCATACTCATGTAGACATATAGAAAGATAGTTTTGCACTAGAGAAATACATTTTGATATTTAACAAAGCCTCGCCACTACAAAACATACTAAAAGACAACATCAAATTATATCACATTAGTTTTTTTTATTGGAAAATCCTTCTATGAAAACAAAAATAGTTTGTGACAAAACTATTGTTCCATCAGGTGTTCAACTACAGTGGACATCCCTATACAATTGCCCACAAATAAAATAACACAATGGCCTAGCTAGGAGCATTATAGAACCATTGTGCGTATCCCTGTGTTAAGGACCGAATTATCCAAGACTATAGGACTGGTTAAGTGGTCATAGCTTATGTATCACTATGATCAATACCCTTTCATATACTTTCATCCTCCATGACACAGTTCAGATACTTTCATTCACCAGTTTATTGAACAAGAATGCACCCCCTGGTTTTGAGGCTGATATATGATACAAGGACACACATGTGTATCCTCTGTTACTACATCTAAAGTGAAACACAATGAACGGTGCCTTGATGGATGATGAATTATAGTGTTTCAACACGAACAGCAAAGGACTTACCTGTCCGCGACTTGTGACCAGGACCACTCTTTCGACTCGTCTCATAGTGCTGTCTATTTCCCTATTTCAAATCGCCAACTCTGAGTTGTTTTGTTTGCAAGTGCTCACTCTACTCACTCATTTTCTGCCCAGAGAGGACTCAACCCACGACCTTTGGATATGACCCCTGATTACCTTGTAGTGACCTTTTAAAAAATGTCGTCATCAACAATCGACCCCACCCACCCGTTTTCGCCCTGGATCCACCAAAGTTGTTACCACCCCCCATTTTACCTGTTTGCATGACCCCTGATGACCTTGTTGTGACTAACTCTACTAAACTCTACCACCATACCAACACAAGTAACCCATAACGAACCTGGATTACCTTTGACCCCAAATGCCCCTGGAAAACGTGACCACAAAACTTGTACGGCAAACTCTAACCCACACACACCATACCAAAACCCAGATCATACGTGAAAGCACGGCCAAGCTACCCAAAAATTACCCCTGAATGACCTTTTGACCCCCAAATGACCCTCGAAAACATGACCACAAAACTCAACGGGCGAAAATCTACCACCATACCAAACTAATATCCATATCGTCGTGTGTATTACATAGTGACGGATGTTAAAACAATACAAATTTTGTTTCTGAGAAAATCGCACTTGCAAAATCGCGAACTCTAGAGGGTCCGTACAATCCCCACATACATTTCAAACAATCAAATCCGATTAAGAACGAATTTAACAACTGAAAAGTTGTTTAAGGAAGCAATATCTTATCTTACTTGATAAAAAATGGAGTAATACATTGGAACAGTTACCATCATATCCGTCACAACACACCAAAAAATACCAAAGCGGCGATTTTGTTCATGACATTGTCGGATGTTTGAATTTTCCCTATCACTAAAGCTTATTGCAGCATCCGTCATATGGAAAACAATCCGGGCGTTTTCTGAACATCGTCAAACCACGTCCAACATCCGCGAATCTGCTCAATTTGGTTATTACAAAATGACGGATGTTGGCTGGATTGCCGCGATTCACCGCTTGAACTGTAATAAAAATTTCTCACTACTAAATGATAATTTCCATAAATTAATATTTTTGCTGTGTCAGTTATAATTAAACGATGGAATATTCTAACAAAAGTATTTAAAAAGCCTTGGTGGTGAAATCAAGTATACACTTCCTTGACAGAGGGTTCAATCATCCGTCACTATGTACTACACCAAGGTCTCTGTTATGCAACATAACGTCCCAATTGCAAAATTTCAATTACAATACGTATTAATAGTACTTGCAATGTTTCGGGCACTTGGCATTTTTGAAGAGGTTGGTATTTAGTCATTTTCACCTTAATTTCGTAAAAATGATAAAAATTCATTTCAACATCCGTCACTATGTAATACACCCGACGATATATCAAATGCACAGCCACGTTACCCTATAACACCCCTGGTGACCATTTGACCCCAAAATGACCCAACGAAAATGACGCAAAAACTCTTACGGCGAACTCTACCACCATACCAACCCATATCCATACGTCAAAGCACGGTGTAAGTTACCCGGTAACGGACCCCTGGATGACTCTTTGCAGAGCTGCCAACATTGAGATTTTGGGAATCGGGGGGATTTGATCTTGGAATCAGGGAGATTTGAATTAGAATCAGGTAGATGAAAAAACAATAGCGAGCATTTCAGTCTAATACGTCCTCAAGAGTGATACAGCCAATGGATATTGTCTTAAAGATCACTTGAAAGCTTCCACATTTACGGGACTTTCAGTAGCAACTTAGTCCATTTGGATTTTTTTTAAACAGGAATGACATAAACTGGTTGAATAAAAGTCCACTTTAACTGTTTTGTCACCATTGAACACGAAGCCCCTACAAGTTATGAACTGCATCATGATATAGAGCTCTTTAAAAAAGTGTCATCGGTGTACTAAATCGTTGTACTTATTTAAGTAGTATAACACTTCATATTTTTTATGTAAAAATATCAACTTCCACGCCCATCCATATCTAAAATTCATTGCGTGAAACGTACGTTAAATGTTGCATAGTATAGACCCTACAGATAGATCGGGAGAGTCCCTGTACACACACTGTAGCTTTACCCTGATGCGCCACATTTTCGATAAGCTCCCTAATTATTTATGCAGATTGACGTACGTGGAGCCGTACGTAATAGTCGGCCACGTCGACTGGCGAACTATAAGCTAAGATGTGTTCCAGTAATCGAAACCAAATTCAAGTCAATTGCTTGCTCCGGCAACTAAATTCACACAAATACTCTTCAAACAGCCCAATTTGAGAGCTCGCCCGTAACATCCAATTGGGTTACATGCGAAGTACCAGTGCGTAAAAGGGGAATTTTGGCACATGGAAAACAATTTCGTACGGAACGACCTCCACGCGGACAGCCACTACATTAATAGTCCCTTTTTCCCTCCTCTTGAGCGGAAGGCTCATATCGGTCCCGCAAAAATTGCAGGTGCTCCGCCGTATACAGGCCCATTTAAGTGGAACTGTCAGTAGGAACTAGTACATAATGGAGATTAAAAAAAATTATGAAATGAAAAGTCTAAGTAAAAGTCACTTTAAAAAGGCTCCTAACTGAAAACGGAGCCGATCTCAAACATATGAACTGCACCATTAGATAGAAGCTCTTAAAATAAAGCTTTCCCGAAAAATTGTACAGGGCTCCTCCTTCTTACAGAACCCCCGTTCATGGACTGTCAGTTGGGAACAAAGTCCCCACCAAGGCACTATAATAATTATAACCTAACCTTTTGCACTAAAACAATGATGGAGCAAGCTCAAAAAGGCAACAGCAAATCACAAGGTTCATTATCTTGTAGGCCTATCCCTTTGCACCACTGAATTTAATTTTTACACTTAAGACCAAAGCATAGCCTATACATTAAATGGGTAAATATAAAGAATGGTTGCGGCATGGTCCATCCGAAAGTCGGGAGAAAACTATGTCAGAAACCAAGGACTATATTATCTTTTTTGCCCTAAGAATGTGTTACTCTTTTTTCTTACTTGTTATAAACGTTTTATTTTATCTCACAACACCATCATTTTCCATGACCCCTGTATGACCTTTGACCCCAAATGACCCCTCGAATGTGACCGACAAACCGCGTACGTCGAACTCTACACCACAAAAAACCAAATTCATATCCGTATGTCAAAGGACGTGACCACATAGCCGGATGAAGCCCAAAGCCCAGCAAAGTTGATTTTTTTAGTAATTAGCTTTTGACCAATGGGGTCAAAGGTCACTAGGACCATAGAGGTCAAAATGGCACATGGGTCATCATAGTTCATTCTGCGCATACCAGTAAGTCCTGGACTAGTGGGTTCCTTTAGTTTGTCAGTCAACATTTTTATTTTCCGAATAGAAGTGTATTTATTATGTAGATTGACAAAATCGTGTCAAAGGGCCGGTGGGAGTAAGGTCATTGAGGCGCACTCATATATACTCACTATGAGACTTGGGTGAGTGGTTCTTTTGACTACGGTGTGAAGGTGAATCCGGCATGGCGATCACTAAACAGTTTTTACATTCACACTCCAGGGGTTCCCACGGCAAATGCCTTACAATGATCTGTAATATTGCCTTGACCGCTTGGTTGCACACGTATAAGGATATCAGAGTGGTAATGACATACTGGTATCCGAGCAAATTGTCGGGTCCTTACTGTTTTTAAAAAAAAAACCCCCAAATCTCTATTAATTTTCGTATGTTTCAGGCCACTTTGAGGAATATCCTCGATCAAAAATAGAGCATTTTATTGGCAAATTTGGCTGACTCTTGTTGAACAATTTTTAGTATATTCCTAGGCAAAATGTAATGAATTTCTGGCAGATGTGTTCCAAGTTTCCACTTAGTATTGATATGTCGTACCGCCACTTATTCAACAACATTTTCCGCTTTCAACGAAGCGGGCTATTAAAGGTAAAGTCGAATGTTAGGCCAAGCATGTAAGGAGCACCGTCGTCACAAATATCTAAAACCCGTCAAAAGTAAGGCAATCGTGTTTGTCGTCCCAACTTTCAATAGAATATAGTATCCCATTGTATAGGGTTATTAAATATTCCGAATTATGCCCACCGCTGTCGCAATTGAATACCTCTTTGTTTATCATATTTAATAGATCGAATATTTATATCTAGAAACCTACTTGTTAAAGTGCCTTCAGACTTTCAAGGGGGGCCCACTTATAAATTCCTAAGTTGGCTTTCAACAGTTTCAAGGTGCCCTTAAAAACGGTCAACAGTAGTGTTACAGACCTGTTTAGAGGAACATCCACGCTGGGCATGTTATACATTGTCGCAGCAATGTCCTTGTATCGAAAACAGCCACAGAACTTAAAATGAACAACAAGATAAGTTTTCCAGATACACCAAAATTGTTTCTCAAAGACCTCCAAAAATATAACCAGACCCATAAACTAAAAATTCTAAACTTTGCAGTCGAAACCAACACCAACAAACCCAACATTTCACCCACCTAATACCATAAACACTATGCATAGTAGTATATGGCCATAATGGTAAAAAGGCTTGCCTTCTGCAAACGACTATACCACGATAAAACAAATTTGCTAAGGTACAGACTTAATATTTTGAAGTTTTGGCTTCACCTAAGTAGGCAACATTGTACTTTTTGCCTTTAAATTCTTTGATACTTGGTTGCAAAATACCCCGTTATTAACATAACTCAAGTCTGATTCAATTAAAAACAACTTCTTTGGTGTCCTCTCTATATAGTCGGGCACCTTCATCCAGGGAAATTTTGTTTACACTAAATTCTACTTAAGTCAAATGAACTCGCACTTGTGTGCCCGCATTCCCGGGTAATCCCTTTGGTAGATAGTGGTACACGATCACAACCATTTCATGTTTCGCCCCTAATACCCCACTAGAACCGGTTCATAGGTGCACACATAAACCAATAGCATCAGTAAGAAAGACGACCAGCACGGCATAAAACGGCCGACTAGATTCGCAAACCAGAACTGACAATGAAACACGCCGCCTCGTCGCAAACAACCCATCATTGATGGGTTAAAAACCATGCATCCAAGCCAGCATAAGTTTTTCTTTTGTAACACTTAAATAAATACCTTAATAGAATACACGCAAACATAATCATGCATAGCGCCGCTATGAGATGAGTCCGAAAAGATGTGGTCCGGGAACTCAAGCTTGGTCGAATAAGTCCTCTGGCAACACAGAAACAGGAGAAAGCATTTGATGCCATTTTAAGACCTGCATGGACATTCATTTTGGGGTACATGTTAATGTTTGAAATTGCATACCATTCCTCTTTTGTCTGGCTCCTCTATATTTGCATTAAACAAATCTGCTCATTAATACATTTGATACAGCTACCAAATAATTGTTTACCGAATTCTGACATATTTAGAGCAATATTACCTACAAAGAAATACCTAACTCATATTTTATTTGACATTTGAAAATAATTCTCAATGTGGGTTTTTTAGCAATTCTCATCTGATCCAGATAAAAATCAATGACTAATTCATTACAGTGATATCCGGCTTAATCCACTTTTGCATGTTTTGGCTAAGATTTTTAAAACACATTGCCAGTGTGTTCTATGAATTTGCATAATTTGCTGTTGAGTGCAAAGCAATATGGCAGGTGGAGTAGTCTTAATACTGTGGTGCATGTACCAAAAAGCGGACTGTGGAAGTAGACCTGTTTTTCAGGTTTTGCCAAATGTTGTACAAAATCACAGCTTCAGAATATGTTCATATTAAAAAATGACTATATGATATCTATAACTTATTGTGTCTGATATGGTTTTTATAGGAGCGAATTCTTAACGACCTATCAGTGATTCCTCCAAAGGAGTCAAAATATTTGGAAATTTTCAGGATAGCTTCCCAGTGAATAATGTCTGTACCCTTCTTGTATTTCGTTTTTTTGTTTAAACAAAAAAAAATTGGCCGGAAAAGGAAGAAAACAGCAGTGTCCAAGATCTATCCATATGTTTCGGTTGAACAACCTGGGTGAATTAGAACATATTGATTTTTCTCTTCACGGGCGGTATTCAGCCTGTTTACTTGTTACGTAACATCTTTGGCTGTTTGTGAGTGTTGTTTCCCTTCACGTAGTTCGGCAGCAGAGGCAGGTCTACTTTTGATTACTCGTCCATACACACAAGTAGGTGTGTTGATAATATGTCCCAACAGCAACAAGGGGAGCAACCGGCTACCAAGGCTGATATCAAGCATTATTGAAGCTTCGTTGCAGGGTTGGACGCTAGAGTTTACCAAAACTAGCGATTTGAAGCGGAGTTGACCGGTTGCAGGACAAACAAAGGGTAGAATTTGAGAAAGTTCATGAGAAGGGCGGTAGCATCGTTTGAAGGACAATATAAGCAGAGTGCTAAGAGTGGAAACGGGAAGGAACAACGAAAATTTGAATTCATACAGCAAGTGTTCCGCTAAGTGTTAAAGTTTTGTTTGTAAATAATCTGTAAAACTCGAGGTTTTGCTCGTATCGCCTTCTTTAACCTCATAGCGATATTGGTTCAGTGTCTGGTTGCTAAAATAGACACTGGCCATGACCGCATGTGTTGAGAGTGTTTATGTTTATTTTATTTGTATTCTGAATTGGTAAGGGAAGTAAATATCCATATTTTCGGTTTGAAGCAACCGGGTGTGAATTAGAACATATTGATTTTTCTTCACGGGGCCGTTATTCAGACTGTTAATTGTTACGTAACAGTCCCTTTGCGGGTTTGTGAGTGTTGGTTCACTTCATGTCAAGCGTCAGTTCGCAGCAGGGCCTGTCTACTTTTGATTATTTGTTGATTATTTTTATTTAAATAAATGGGTGCAAGTAAGGTTTATGTATGTTTGGATTGGTGTTTAAGTTAATATGAGATATTGGAGTGATTTTTAGAAATTTTGTTTAGAGTAATTTGAATATAGTAGTGGGTTTATAATGTTTCGTTTCGTGTTCTGTGTTTTCGATTTTTTCAGAGAAATGAGAGGAGTTGATGAATGCCGCTTTAGAAAATACAACAAAGGGTCAGTTCTGCTGAAAAAGCTGAAAGAAGCCAGCAGGTGTTGCAGAGCAGGCAGAAGTTGATACAGTTGGCTGATTCGGGGGGTACGGCTGGCAACAGTGTCGGAATAACGAGTCGCATGAATTGGCAGCAGACGATGATGACGACAGCAAATCACTAGAGCGTAAAACAGAGGCGGGCAGGAAGCTCAAGCAGAAAAGGCCGGCTCGGCAGGACGGCGAGCCAGGTGAGAATGTCAATTGCACTAGTGAAGTGTCTTCTCTCGGATTTTTTTTCGTCCCCAATACCTTGGTGCCAACAGAGGCCAGAGTGGGAGATCTGGAGGCTGCTTCGTGTCGGAAGCTCCAGTCCATTGGAAGAACACTGTCCAAGTCGGAGGGCAAGCACTGTCCACCACAACCCAGCCACGGAGTTAAGTGTACTAATGTATGTGAAATCTGATGATAATAAATATTGTTTGAGTACTTCCTCATAGATAGTCCGTATATAGTAACCGATTATTTTGATTATGAGGAACAAAAAGGGTCCCAGGGATCAAAGTAGCTGGCGGTTAATCGAGCGTTTTGAGTTCTGGCAAATTATGTGGGGCTCCTGAATTATTTCTCAATTCGATCAGGTTGGGCTTGTAATCCCCTTTCAAAATAGACACCATCAATGCTGTGTAGAAATGATAGATCCGCAAAGGACTTCAAAAAACAAGGAATTTGTTTTCTCAGCTCAACGAATTGTGGAGCTGGATAAGTGGTGTAATGTAAGACGAAACCGAAGTTGTAAATCCGCTAACAGTTTCCGTGCAGGCAAATGGTAATAGAGGTAATTCTTGACCTTAGACGGTAAATCAACAGTTAGCAAAGATTTCAGTTAATAGGAGGATATGAGGACCGCACTTTTATTTTCTTCATAAAGGCTGATATAATGTTTAGATTTGATTTAAAGAGTGGTTGTCATCACATATTTATTTGCCCTGTCCATAGAGATTTCCTTGTTTTTCTTGGTCACGGTGAAGGTCATACTAATGAGTTTTTCAGATTCAGCAGCTGCCTTTTTCGGTTTATCTTCAGCGCCATAACATTTTTACAAAGGTGGTAAGCCATTAGTTAAAAAATGGAGAGGTAAGGCAAATCAATAGTAGGATTTTGGATGATGGGCTGGGATTTTGCTAGTTCTTCTTTCTCAGAAGCAGTACGTATTTAGCGTGGAAATAAAGAACGACTTATCATTTCGTTTTGTACCAAATGTGCAAAAGAGTGTTTGGGACGCGGTGACAAGTTAGAGTGGTTGGGTTTTTGTACTGATGCCTGTGAGAGGGCGTTTTTCTATTCCGTATTAGACTTATCCAAAGTATTCAGACTGGAATAGACGACATCTTTTTTGAAGTTTAAGCAGCGCAAGATTAATTACAGCAAGGAGTTTGCTTTATCTGTGGGTAGGTAAATTAATTCTACCAACTTGTGTTATGCATAATGGCGAGGATTATGACAAGGCCTCACATGGTATTGTTAACTCTAGAATTGCTTGGGATTATCCAATTCGTTTGTCTCCTGATGCAGTTAATGAGGCTTGGAATTTTGGAAAGCTAATGTCGAAATAATGAATATACACACAATTGGTCCCAAGGCAGAAGTTCACGAAGGATGGTGTTTACTGATGCCAGCCCACAGATACGGTGGGTAGTAGTAATATTGGAGAAAGGCAATAGCTCACGATGTTGGATTCTGTAAATGCAAAAGAGTTCCACTTGGAGAGAACTGAAAGCAGTGGAACTAGTTCTTAAATCTATGGTGCATGAATTGTCCAGCCGAAGGAGCAAATGGTTTCCAGACCAAACCCGAGTGTCGTAGAAGATTGGCGTAAACAGGGAAGTATGTAAGAGAGTTTTCAAGAAATTTTGCGCTTAACTGTGCAAGATATGTTTGGAAACATATTCAGTTGGATATATGGAGTGGGTTCCAAGGTCTCACAATGACAGAGCATACAAGCTTCAGTAAGAATTTTGGACGAGACGATTGAGTTTCCTCGGATCACAATTTTTAAATATTTTGATGGGTATTTGGGGACCTCACACTGTAGATGTTTTGCTTTCATAGTACACAGAAGATCATCAGATTATTCCAGGTATTGGAACCTGGGTGTGAATACACTGATGCTTTCTGAGTCAACTGGCGGGTAGAACAATTGGGTAGTTCCGCCATTTCAATTATACCCAGAGTCTTTTATTCATGAAGGAAATGAAAGTTACAGGTACATGGATCTGCCATGTTGTACTCAGCGCCATATTGGCCGTTGCCTTCCCAGATGTTTTTATTCCGATTAGAGCAGTATTGGACATTTATGAGTCCCCTTGCATCCATGCCCTATTCCATCCCGGTAGAGGAGGGAATGATGAGTTTTTGTTCGGAATATTGGTATAATCAAAATTCTGCCAGTAAGATTGGACTTAAGGTGTATTTTATGTAAGATATTATTTCAAGACTGATTTGTTGTTGCTTTGCACTTTGAATGTTGCAGGTAATCTTCAATTGTGGTATTTGGATTGAAATCATGAAATTGTGATCCGAACTGGGTGCAGCTGGCTAATGGTTACCGGTATAGTAATTAATGCAAGAGTGAACTCTACAGTGAACTGTTATTCTTCTGCGTGAATAAATGGTCGAATGGCAGCTTAGTAGAATCAAACATTTTACCAGCAGTTCCCTTATATAGCATTATATTTAACTCACTTTGATCTTCAGTCAGCTCGCCGGCACCCATTACAAAAGCTGTAGCGGCTATTGGGTGGGCTCACAAGGTTGCAGGGTGGATGATCCAACGTCCTCATACATAGTAAAATTACCTCATGAGGGTCTAAGATAAAATTAGCAAAGCCTGTGCATAAAAAGGGCCAATACATCCGATATATTGAAATCAGTAGTCTCCTTGTATTGCCTGAGGATATATCACATTGTAATTTAATGACATTGAAACTGTAGCAATGTGTGTGTTAGCCTACGCTGGTTTCCTACGTTTCAACGAGCTCCTCGCAATTCGATTCAATCATGTGACTTTTACTGCTGAAGGTCAAAATCTGTTTATTCCATCCAGTAAAACTGATGTATAGGGATGCCGAAATGTTTCTCATCAGCATCATAGGTGATTCTGCACCCTGTCCAGTGAGAGTAATTATTGAATATTTAATTGGTTAATTACAGGTCCATCCAGATCAATTCATTTCCCGTAGTTTGTCCAAAACTAGAGAGGGGTATAAACTTAGGGACAACCCAGCCAATTTCTTAAACTCGTGCAAGAGAAATCATCTTGGCAGCTTTAAAGCCACTTTTTGGTGATGTGTCAAAGTTTGTATTCACAGTTTTGCGTGCAGGTGGGCATCGACAGCAGCTAATTCGGGCCGGTGTCTCTGATCGCCTTTTAACAGGCACGGGAGGTGAAAACATAGCAAAGGATGGCTATGGTTAAGAGAGTAATATAGAGGTTATTAATCAGTCTCACGAAGCTGCTTGGCCTGTAATATATGGATTTTGCACAAAAAATTTCTGGGCCATTTTCACTAATTAGTAGTTGTGAAATTACCGGCACATTTTGAGAGAAGCTCTTGAGCAGTGACTTATTAATAATAGTCCAATAATCTGAATTTGAACTGTTGAGCTTCAGTTGTAAGTAGAAATTGAGCTGTTGAGCTCGGATGTGAAGTTATATAATGAAATTATTTTCTATTGAGCTCTTGTGAACTTTTTATTAACGGGTTCAAGTGGTGTGTTTTTTGGTGATCAAATTACCAGGCAAAATGGTCTTATTATGTTAATCAAAATGGGGGCTTTAAATGTTTTTGTGTGGTTACTTTTCAAGTTAAGCTTTTTAGCATGCTGGTTGTACCGAGGGTGGATTAGTTTTTTTGTGTTTAAGAGGGAGGAATGTAAGTTTGGAATAGTGGGGTGTCTGACATGAGTTATTTCGCCTCCGTCAGACCCACGTTTCTCATCCTACATGCTCGTACAGGGTGAGTTTTTCGTGGCGGGCGAGTAGACACTTCTAATCTCCATGGTAGGTTGTCCCATTGTATTTTAGAAAAAAAAAAAAAAAAAAATCAGGAAAGTGATCCTGACATTGTTAAAGTCTACATGGCCAATTTTGGCCTCTGATTCAGTGTATACTACACAGTCATTGTCGCCCTCTGGTTTGCTTAAAATAACACTGGCCAGACCGCATTTGTTGATAGTGTTTTATGTTATTTATTTGTAGTCTGAATTGGTAAGGGAAGAACATGAATCTCCATTGTAGTATTGTCCCGTATGGACAGTAATGACCTAAATATCCCATTTTGTCCTTATTAGATTGCTTTTGGTCTTTTAACTTCAGAAGTATGTTAGGATCCCCTAACTTGTTACACATATGCCCACAATCTGATTTGATGAATTTTTTCTCTTTTCTGGTTTGAGCAAATTACTGATTAGTGCCTTTAAAGAGAAAATCAACACGTCAGCACACTTACATTAGTTTGATTCCTGCAGTAAACTCAAACACACCTATATGCAAAATCGTTGTTACAAATTATACAGTTTCGGGTTCTCTTCTGTATTTCTGTTGTTATAATTCACCATAGTTTACCTTAACAGTCAGGTCCATAGTTTTGCAACATAGTTTGTCTTCAAATCACATCACTTCATCCATTTTGTGATGTACACTTTGGTTTCCAAGTATTTTGTGATGGAATCGTCACTGCCGATTGAAGACATTGTTCGTTGGATGCAAGGTGTTGATTTTTGGAATCAAATTAACACCCTTACCTGAATGGCATTTATGACTTTCAACAGCATTTTGATATATAAATTAACATCTGCCAAGTGCACATTCACATTAGAAGAGGACCGTTGCTAGGTCACTGGGTCATGCTAACCTGTGCTAGGAGGCACTAACCCATTGATCACAACACAAACCCCATGGCATATCATGACTTGGAACAGGTGCATGAGGCTTGAACCATTACCAATGGCTAGTCATATGCACTACATCAGTGATAGGCCTAGTACATTACGTTGGTGAATGCTTAATGTGAGAGATTTTATTCACTGCTTTTTTTCAGAGAAATGTGGGTTTATCATTTCCGGCAACCAGGGGGCTATCCTACTTGGGATAGTAAGATGTTGGGGGAATACATTACATGTGACCATTACATCACAAATGATCTAATCGATGACTTCCCAATTTCTATCCAAAATAACATATTAGCATGTAGTAGGGCTTTGGAAAAACAACTGAGATTAGCTTTTTCTATCAAGAAAACAGGTAGGTATAAATAATGCTACAATTTGTTTAAGATAGTGATCAACTTCATAGACTTAAAATAGTAGTTTCTCCAGCTTCTTATAGGTTATGTCTGGTATCAATAGAATTTTTTCTATTTGCATCCACCTCCCCCTCTTGTACTTTACGCTAAAGTTTCTACAAAATGGGCATGTATTTTCTGATGAAGTTACCCCATGACCCGTTCTATTTGGAATCTTGCTCCCCATGTTGAAGACTAAATTGGAATTGTCCGCATTGGGAGAATGGATTTCATGTGTAGTTACCTACTAAGGCCATTTGAAATTCATAATCCCATATCCATCCCATCCAATTCATAGTGTTTGAGACACTACCAAAATCTTCTGAAGACTTCAAATGAATGAGTCCACTTTCACAGTGAGAATTCTACTTCTCTAATATGATCCTGTGTTATTTTTGATTCCTGCCTAGGATGTGTCAGTCAGGGAATGGCTAGCTTCAATTCACAGCAACAGCTGGTCCAGCCACATTTGTGTAACTAGAAAAATGGGTTGATTTTTAAAACTTCTAGTACAGTAGACACTATGCACCCCCTGAATAATTGTAATACCATAGGTAAGTGTACTGTGACCTAGCCCACCTTACCCATTTCAATCCTGATTGTCAGTGTTTTTTGAGATGGCTTCCCAAATGACTGCAGGTCTTTGGGAAGCCATCTCAAAAACCACTGACCGACGACTTTGGACTCATTTTAATGCAGTTTTTATCTTGATTCCAAATATGGCCATTAAAATACATAATTGTGAAATGTTTTAAAACAAATTTGAAACAGGAAAGTTATTTTTTAACTTCAACACTATAAATATTTTGCTCACCTGGAACGTTTTCACTAGTCCGACTAGTGTCATTAGCAGATGGTGGTGCTGTGATGGTACTTCCTGTCTACTGGTAGGATATTCTTCCTAGTATGACGTCATAAAGCTCAAGGATGACGTCATAAGATGTTAAGATGTGAGGAGGTTATCCCAAATAGGATCTAAATCCAGTCCTTTGTCGCGATTCAAGTCATACTAGGAAGAATATCCTACCAGTAGACAGGAAGTACCATCACAGCACCACCATCTGCTAATGACGCTAGTCGGACTAGCGAAAACGTTCCAGGTGAGCAAAATATTTGTAGTGTTGAAGTTAAAAAATAACTTTCCAGATTTATTTACCACAACGTATGAATATCCATTCTTATAAATTTGAAACAATTTTGACCTTTGAGCATTTCTAGTTGTCTGCAGGATGACAGGGTCTGTCAACTAGGCAAACATGGCTTTGGCTTTTTATCCCCTGTGAACCACCGGGTACCAACCAGTTGCTACTGATATACTGGAGTCAACTCTATTATGGCAGAAACGAGAACCATAAAAAGACACTTGTTTTTGAAAATACCTTTATGCTTTTTTCCATGCCACTACGTGCAAATATAAACCTGTACAAAATGGAACAAGACTTAAAACACAATAGCCAACCTCAAAAATGTTAGCATATTAATGATAGTTTGTATACAAAGTTAAAAATGATGCAACAAAAATCATTATTACCTTCATAAGAGATCTATTATGGAAGTGTTTCACTATGAGCTAGTAAAATCTCAATTCCCTTGGCACAGTTCAGTAGATTTCCTTCACCATGTATTTAGAAAATACACCCCCTGGTTTTTGGGTATGATATATGATACCTAAATCACACAAGTTAAGTTCATGTCAATGTATGTACAAGTACAACCAATGAACTGTGTCATTGGTGGATGAGAATATTGTAACTCATAGTGTCTGGTATCCTTCTGGATTTCTTAACACACCAAAATAAAATTGAGTCTGAAGTACCCTGCACCCTGTATTGCATAATACAGATAGAATACTAAAGTTCAACTGCTGTTACACTCATGAACAGGCAATGATAAGAAGGTGACAGGCCATAGGCAAACATGCACAGGCACCTCTGTTCAGGTTAACAAATTGCACAGGAACTTTCCTCCAATTACTTGAGTCTAATTTTAATCAAATAATAGGATATATCGTCATGCGAGTGCAACAAGGTCACAACTGCAATAGCTGATATGTGATGTATCTGTGTGCTACCATGTATATAATAGGATAACTCAATTCACCTTGAGTCAGTGGCTCTTGAAATGGTCTTCAAGTGACTGTGTTGCCTGAAGACCCATTTCAAGAGTCACTGACCAAAGACTTGGCATAATAGTATGTTAGATGGGAATTTCTGACAAATGGCAGCTATTGCACTTACGACCTTGTTACACTTACATGGCAGTATGTTCATCTTCTTACAGACTGTGATACACTGTTTTTCTTTATGCCTACTTTTTGGCCAACAAAAGTACACTCAAACAAATGCTCAAGTGGTTCACTTACATCCCCAGAAGAGGGTATTTTGAACCAATCCCACAATGCATTGCAATGTGCCTATATTGTACTGTACTAAACACCTGTCAGTACTTAAGGATAAAAAAGTGACTCAAAAAGTTTAAGATCCAGAAGAAGTCATGATCATGGCTAAAAATGTTGACGAAGTACTAGTCGCCTTTGTGGGTTGTTAAAATGCTTGTAAAAGTAGGGGCTTATGTGTTTAGAACAGGATTTTTGTGGGATTCACATGAACTTATTAACGGCAAAATTTCCCCACACTGATGCAGTATAGGATGGCCTCATGCACCTCTGAGATAGAATCATACAGATCACGTTTAGGAACCAGCAGTAATTCCCAGCTGTACCATTACTTTATATAGTTGTGTTATTTTTTTTAATCATTTGTAGTAACGAATGATGAGCAGATGGGAATAAATACAGGCAGTTTGAAAGGGCTCAAGTTATCGCTGATATATTCTCATAGGGAGTCTTATTTAAGACCCAGGTTTCAACAAGATGTGTGATGGAATAGGTGATTTTTTTATTAAACTTTTCAAATTCTTTCGTTTAAAGATAAAGGTCCATCCATAAAGGACTTACCCTGGTTTAAACTTGAGTCAAACCTAGGACTTCCTGTGAGACTACCAGCCAAGAACGCATTGGTTTACAACTATAAAAGCACGAGGTAAGGTTTTACACACACCATACTCCAGGGAGCAGGTCTCCCTCACTTACCTCAAAGGAGGCTCTATTCTTTTCTGTCTTTTAGGAATTAGAATTTTCGCTTAAGATGAAAAAAATAATGAAAGTTTAGAAATTTTGAAAGAAGCAGAGTTAGATTTGATCCCCAGAGTCCATAATCATGAAGTCAGCTACCTAACCCCAAGACACAGGCGGCGAGTGGTGTGCCAGATTTGCAATTCTAATCCTTTATAACATTTACGGAATAAATGCCTACTGCTATTTGTGGTAAGCCACTCACTATAATGAATAGCTCCGCTCTGGAAACGGTGCCACAACCTTATGCTTCAGGAGCATGAGTGGTGGCCAAAATCTCCACTGCATATAAAACAGCCAAGAATGATGACATTCATCGTGTTCTAAGAAAAATTTACCAAATGGGTAAACCCAATTATATTACTATTTTTGATCTTTGTGAAGTGCGCTTATACCAATGAAGAAAATCATGGCAAGCAGAGTGAACGCATACAAAAATACCCAAGGGCCATGAAAGGCAGGAAACCAAGAAACAAAACATCAGCAATAGTTATTGATCATAATAAAACAGTTTGGCATAAAAACTATTGCATGTTGACAATCATCCATCAAACAACCGAGCAGCAGTTATGTAGGAAAAATATCCATTTTCCATATGGAACGATCCTATTTCCTAACACAGCCATTACAGGATAGTGATAAGAGTCAGACACACGAATTACACAGATAATATGGGCAGTTCATAGTATCTGCTTGTCTAAAAAATCATCGTCGCGGTTCTCGACCGCCTCTCTAAATCCCGTCGGGAGCGGGTTACAAATTTTTTAATAATCAGAGGCAAAATTACCCCCATTAACCCAAAAAATCACCCTTTAAAAAAACCATCGTGTGCACGTCTCGCATGCATACGCGTGTTATGTGCCACAAAACCCCTTAAACCCAAAAACCCCCCTTAAACCCAAAAAATCCCTTACAACCAAACAACCCCCCTTAAACCGGGACAAACCCCCCTTAAACTCGTGCAACCACCTTAACCACAAACACGCCCTTAAGCCAGACAACCCGCCCCCTTAAACCCGGATAATCCCTTTAAACCCGGACAAGCCACCTTAAACCCCAACAAACCCCTTTTACGTCCAGACAACCCCCCTTAAACCCGTTCAACCCCCTTTACCAAGACAACCCACATTCTTAAAACCCCAACAATCCCCATTAAACCCAAAAACCACCTTTAAAGATGGACAACCCCCTTAAACCGGACAACCCCCCTTAAACCGGCCAACCCCCCCATTTTTTTTAAACTAGTCGCCAACCCACCTTAAACCACAACCAACCCCTTAAGCGCGAAAAACCCCCCCGTAAACCGGACAACCACCTTTAAACCCCAACAATTCCACCTTAAACAGAAAAACCCCCCTTAAAAGTGGACACCCCCCTTCAAACCGGCACCCCCTTTAAACCCGGGACAACCCCCATTTAAACCGGACAACCCCCCTTAAACCCCTGGAAACCCCCCTTAAACCGGAAACCCCCCCTTAACCCGGAACACCCCCACCTTAAACCTAATCACCGCGCGTGGAGTGGGGGAGATACATGATTCCACCCCTCAATCAAGAGTTTCATCAAAATCGGACTATGGATCTCAGAAGTTTGCTTCACAAGTTTTTGGGTGAAATACCCAAAATTTAGCCCATAAATATGCAAATTAGCTATTTAATTAGCATATCATGCGCCACATAACCTAATCAGGCGCGAGGGAGAGAGGCGAGGCGAGAGTACATGATTTTCCCCACCCCTCCCACCCAAGCTTTCTTATAAACTTGGATCGATTTGAGCCCAAATTTATGGTCGAGCTATTGAGTTGACCAAAAAATATTGGGCGAGGAGCAAGTCGACGCCCAAATATTTTAAAAATCTAGCGAGACCGATAATTTTGGGACGTAAATCATCCATTTTTATGATTATCTGTTTCGGATTCCAATATTTTCAAAACTTGGATCCTCAAAACTATGATAATCATCAACATCGGACTTTATGGATTCAGGATCAGTTGATTCAACAAGCTTTTTTGGTAAAAACCCAAATGAACTAATTAATTATGAAATGTGTCCAATATAGCATAGGCCACTCCATATAATCTAATCGATGAAGGGAATGCAGTCGTACCACCCACCAAGTAACATCACCATAACCCCTTTATGGGTTTCATGTTATCGCGTTCACAAGATTGTGTGGACGCCGCCCGCATGAATGATAGCATTAATCCCCCTCTGCTTTTCAAGCCAGGGGGATTAAAAAACAAGCAAAAAATAAAAAATTCTTTTTGTTCTATCAATCCGTCAAACCGCATGGAACAATCATGATTTTCCTAACCACAGGCAAAGCAGTGTGTTTCTGGCAGATGGTCGTGAAAGTGTGTGTGCATTTACAATACCTTGCCATAGAAAATGTCATGGCTTTGCGACGGTTTTCAAGCAACTTAGTAACCTAAGCAAAACAACATTTAAGACTAAGATTCTAGAATGGTCAAGTTGAGCCAATAAATATTGGATACAAATCCTTGCTAGCATATATTGGAAGAGACTGCTTGAAGCCTCTTTGATTGCAGACTTTAGAGCATACAGAAAAATGAGATAAAGTTATTGCTATGTGCCAGACACCTACAACCAAATTAAATTTGCCGACGCAAAAATTATTAGCACAATCAATCTATTTGATGCAGCATTGGATTAAAAAGGCGAAGTACTGGAAGGGGACCGCAGCGATCACTGAGACAGATTAAAATGTAGTACAGTCGGAATTCTAGTCCAAAATTATAAATAGCTTTGTATACTCCTAATGGTAGTTTTATTGGCCCGGTTCGGTCAGCTGAAGATGACCAAACTTGTGACACAAACTGATAACTGCTAACAATGTTTTATACTCACACATGACGTGACTGAACTCTTTCTGATTTGTCTGATTAAAACCACTGAAAAATGTAACTGTTCTCAATAATTTTTAGTTTTGTTGAATACGTAACTGCACTTCATATGTATAAAATAAGGGAAGAACATTCAAACAAACTTCCACGACATTATTCCAAACACACATTTTATGTCGTCATCAAAATCAACAATAGTGCTGTTAGAAGCTAAACACATCATCTGATATCTTATGGTCAGGATGTTACCTCAAACATTCAAGGTACAAGTGCCATGCTTTTTTAAAACCAACTAGAGGATTTTGTAAACAATGACACAAAAAACAATCTGGTAAGTCTGGCTGCATTCTTATTGAAAGATAACATCTCGCATTAAAAAAATATTGAGGGTTTAGGGCAAAAAGGCCCCATCTGCAATAGCTGCCAGGTGTTAGATCGGCAGGTAAACCACTTAATAAGAACACAACTAACAAATGCCAGCTATTGCAGATGGGGCCTTTCTGCAGTAAACCCTTGATATATTAAATTACATTCCTACACACCCATGATGCAATGGCATTTTAGTCTTCTGATTAGCTTTGTGGCAACCATAAAAGAGTTTTTATGACTGGCCATGACATAACGATAAAAACAAGGAGGACAGTGTTGTGTTTCACAGGTAAATGATCAGATTTTACAAATTGGTAGTGATAAACAACAGTTGATAGAATGTGGGGGCATGTATGCAAGGGATTCATTAATAGCAATTTAGGCAAGAAATTTGTTTATGCCTGATGCAAAGTTCATGCCCTTAATCCAATTAATGATCCACTAATATCAGGTTTGTAACTTACATGCATTATGAATGTGTAAGGTACATAGAGGTTAGTCCTGTGGCTTATTTTTCCAGAGTGAACCCTGCTAATGGAAAATAAACATAAGCCTAAGAATATTCATCCTAGGGGTGATTTGTAGATTTCAATGAAAACAGGGTGGAAACTGTCTGCAGTGACTTGGACATAGGGATGACACCAACAAAAGAGGGCGCTATCAGGTCCTTGAGACAAAACAGATGTCTACAAAGACTACGAAGAGTCCCAGCAGAAAAACAAATACAGCACTATTAAGAAATATCAATATCATAGATTCTATTACCTCTACTGCCCATTATTCAAAAGCGCGCTCTTTGATTGGTTGTTTACTGCCCATTATTCTGCAATAATGGGTCAAGATTACGCTCTAATGCGTGATGCAAAGCGCACATTCTTTTCGGCGCGTGCCATCATCACTGTAAGCGCACACGCTAACATTTACGCGGAGAAGACAAAGCGCGCGCTCTAAAGACGTAAACAACTGTTACGTTTTTAGTAAGAAATGGCCAGTTTTTCGGGTATTATTTTACTTTCTTACGGTAATAGAATAGAAATAAAGGGTGCAATGTTCATGTTTATGTCGAATAATGTGTCCTCGGCAGTAAAACATTTGAATAATGGGTCTCGGCTTCGCCTCGCCTATTATTCATGTTTTTACTTGCCTCGGACACATTATTCTTACATAAACATGAACATCGCACCCTTTATTTCTTAAATAAAGATGCTGAATCCTTGGAAGGAGATTCTCTAAGGTGTCACCAGCTCAATAAATGTCCACCAAACATAGTAACATTGATCTCAACAAATCACCCCTAACTAGTACTTCTCTACTTATTACATACAATCCACCAGTCTTGTTTTCAGCTATAGATACTTACACTAAAATATAAATTTATGAAAACTCTCAACGTAACTATACATACAGGCATTATATACAAAATGCTATTCACAACAATATTATTAATTATAGGAGTCAAGATACTATCACCATTTTTTGGCAAAGTTCAAAAATCCTATATACATAATATAAAGAGGTTTAATGAGCTGTAAAGCCACTGAGTTTTGCTCTATTTTCACACAAACTGAGGTTAAATTTGTGAAGGAGTGTATAGACCTTGCAGTAAAAATTGCATCCATATTTTTCAGGCTTGTGAATTATTGACAAGCATGCCCCTTCCAAAAATAACATCCTTACATGAAAATATTGGTTCCTCACAAAAATTCTGATCATACGAGGACCTAGGTGCTTGCTTCAGGCAGAACGTAAAATTTGCAAGACAGTAAATACATGCAAGCTGATTAAGCCAAGTCTGCTGAGCAAAATGCCCCACTTGGGAGGTACCCTTCTACCCATGTTATTCTTTTGATGACTTGCAAAAGGTACTTAGAACCAGCCACTGATCCAACACTAGCACAATGCGGTGGTAAAAATACTCAATTCTCAGAAATACATTGCGTTTACAGAGTTTACCGTTCTTTCTAGCATTTCCATTATGAACTCTGTATACATTACGAAGAGGAAATCATCTCGGGCGTGCGCAATTACTGTGAATCCGTAAACATGAAAGTAGTGGTACGATCTAAATTTCACCCTTTTCTGTTATTCCTTGACATGCTAGCTTCGCCAAAGATTTTTGCGAAAGGGATTCAACTACTCATTTACGCAAGTAACTCCTTAAGTCCTCAGAAAAGTAAAAGATCGCAAAACTAACGTCACTTTTCTGCCTTGACATCTAACCAAAAGATGGATCATTTTGAAAAGTAAACAGTCTCTTACACCAGCATTAAAGTATACGCTGTGTTCGCCTTGATTTGCTGTATTTTACAGAAATTTGTGTATGTTGCTTGGATGGAATTTCGAAATGCAAGTCGGGAAATTTTACCACCACGAGAAATTTGCAAAATAACGTTGGCTGCTAGTGATCTAGATTTTATCTACGTCATTGGATTAAGCACATCCAAGTTAATAGATTTATTAAAATCTGTAAGACCTATACACTACTTCTAAGGAAGGTGCCATAGTTTCCATAAAATTGAGCTAAGATAGCATAGCACCAACATATTGCAAATGCCTACAAGAACTTTGACCTCTGGTGATCTTAACCAGTGGTAATGGCTTATTTGATAAATACACCATTAACTTCCCTGTACCAGGGACACCATTCATTGCTACATGTATACATGTTGACCTTGTGTATCTTGGGTATCACATATACCCAGGGTCAATCCTTAGTACATTTGATATATGCGAGGCATTGAACCATGTACTGGCAAATGAGATTAGGTGGAAGCCTGTAGTGATAGGAAACATAAATACTGCTATTTGACACAAGCTTAAAGGGAGTTTATTTCTATTTTAGCTTTGGATGAGCTGAGTGGGGCAACATTTGACAGAAGTCCATCCATGAAGAGCTCTTCCAGAAAAATTGTTTATGTACCCCAAATTTTGGTAGCATTTAATTAAATTACATATTAAGCACAAACTGACAAATTAGTTAACAGTGTCCATCAATTAGGCTCTTTTCCCTTTGTTTGATCTCCAAATTGTGATGTATGTCATATCGTGGGTACCTCATGGCCCACTTTCCCCTTTCGTTTCTCATTAGTTGGTTGCACTTACATACAACTTCAAACAAGACAGTCGTTAGCACTATCCACTGTACTGATCACCCGTTATGACCTCTTGGTATCTGTGGGCAAGGACAACAATGTCTTGCCACAAAAGACAAGAGGTTAACTATTGATATGGCATGTTACAATTTATGTTGTTTCAGCCATTATTAATAACAGGCCAGTAACCAGGGGAGGGTCGGTGGGAGCAGATGCCCCTCATCCAAGGAAACGGGCGGTGGGAGCAGATGCCCCTCCTCCAATTCCAAAAAGCTCCCAAAACCCCTAAAAAGAGCTAAAACAAGGCCAAAAAATAGACCCAGTGAGCAGAGCAAGCTAAAAATTAGGGTTTATGCTTTTTTTGTTGAAAAAAAGGTTAAAATTTTGGTAACAAAGTCCCCTTGTGTTAAATTCACACTGCCCCCTTTGCAATTTTTTGGGGAAAATCCTCTTTTGAAAAAAAAAATCGCCCCTCCCCTAAAAAAATCCTGGATATGGGCCTGTGTAAAAATAACAAAACCAAAAATATTTTTTACCTTTCAAAATATTATTCTAGTCAAACAAGACTATGTCACATCTCCATGTACATGGGAGGCTTTTTGTAAGTCCTAATACCTGTACCCCAATTGTGGCTATTACTTATGACAGCTAAGTAGACTTAACACCCATGTTGGTATTCTAAAAGGGAGACTAATTTTAGACCTGGGTTTAAAACGGGGTCAGTCCTACTTGAGCGGACCTTTTTTCTTTCAAAATACTGTGAAGGTTGATTTATGTAATGGGTGAGAAAATTCCTCATGGATGGGCTGCTCCGGCCCATCCATGAAGAATTTTCTTACCTGTTACAGGACATTTTAGAGCATGTTGGGGGGAAAAGGTCCACTCTTGTAGGACTAACCCTGATTTAAGCCAAAGTGGCGAGCAAAAGGCCCCACCTTGGAGGTCCCTTCTACCCATGTTATCTTTTGATGACTTGCAAAAGGTACTTAGAACCAGCACTGATCCAACACTAGCACAATGCGGTGGTAAAAATACCAATTCTTTTTCAGAAATACATTGGCATTACAGAGTTTACGGTTCTTTCCAGCATTCCATTATGAACTCTGTATACATTACGATGAGGAAATCATCTCGGGCGTGCAGCAATTAATGTGAATCCGTAAAAAATGAAAGTAGTGGTACGATCTAAATTTTACCCTGTTCTGATACTCCTTGACATGCTAGCTTAGCCCAAAAGATTTGGCGAAAGGGATTCAACGACTCTTTACGCACGAACTCCTAACTCCTCAGAATTTAAGTGAAAGATCGCAAAACTAACGTCACTTTTCTGCCTTGACATCTAACACAAAAAGATAGGATCATTTTGAAAAGTAAACGTCAGTCTCTTACAACCAGCATTAAATGGTTTACGCTGTTTCGCCTATTGTGCGTGTATTTACAGAAATTTGTGTATGTTGCTTGGATGAATTTCGAAATCAAGTCGCAGGAAATTTTACCACCGCGAGAAGTTGACCAAAAATAACGTTGGCTGCTGTGATCTAGATTTTTCTACGTCATTGGAGTAACACATCAAGTTAATAGATTTATAAAATCTGTAAAGACCTAGGACACTACTTCTAGGAAGGTGCATGGTTTTCCTAAAAATTGAGCTAGGATAGGCATAGCACCAACAGATTTGCCAAATGTCTTACAAGAACTTTGACCTCTGGTGATCTTAACCAGTGGTAATGGCTTATTTGATAAATACACCATTAATCTTTTTTTTTTTTTTTCTCTTTTCCTTAAGGCACTCTTTACCCCTTCCTTTTCTCCTGTCCCTCATGTCTGTCCCCTTTATCCAGGCCTCTCCCTCAACATTTCCTTTAATCAATTGCCCCCCTGTGTTCCCTCTATGATTGCTAGTGCATGCCCCTTTCCCCTTATTCTGATGTGTTGCTTAGAATCCTCCCTCCTTGTTTCCGACCAAGTAGTATTTTTACTCCTTTTTTACCTCTTCCTCCTCCTCCATCTCTAATTACTTTTCGACATCCGATTCTTCTCCTCCCCATCTCCCATTTTATACCTTCTTTATCTGTCCTAATTTTCTATGACTCTCTGCCTCCAATACTTAATGGGGGGAATGGGGGGGGGGGGGGGGGGGGGGGTGGCACCCCTGCTATCAATCCCCATTCCTATCGCTACCATAACCCCATCTTTCTCATCCTTACTTTCTCACGCATTCCCCCCCCGTACCCTCTACTCCACCTGTACCGGGGGACACCATTTCATTGCTAAATGTAACAGTGACCTTGTGTATCTGGGGTATCACATATCCAGGGTCAATCCTTAGTACATTTGAATATGCGAGGGCATTGACCATGTTACTGCAAATGCAGATTAGGTGGAAGCCTGTAGTGATAGGACACTATAAATATGCTATTTGAACAAGTAAAGGAGTGTATTTCTATTTTAGTTTGGATGAGCTGAGGTGGGGCAAATTTGAAGAACTCTGCATCCATGAAGAGCTCTTCATTGTATGACCCCAAATTTTGGTAGCAGTAATTAAATTTACAATATAAGCACAAAACTGACAAATTAGTTAACGTGTCCATAAATTAGGCTCTTTTCCCTTTGTTGATCTCCAAATGTGATGTATGTAATATCGGGGGTACTACATGGCCGACTTTACCCTTTCGTTTCCCATTACGGTGGTTGCAATTACATACAACTTCAAAACAAGACAGTCGTTAGCACTATCCACTGTACTGATCACCGTTATGACCTTTGGTATCTGTGGGCAAAGGGACAACAAGGTCTTTGCCACAAAAGACAAGAGGTTAACTATTGATATGGAATGGTTACAATTTATGTTGGTTCAGCCATTTATTAATAAAAGGCCCGTTAACCAGGGGAGGGTCGGTGGGAGCAGATGCCCATCATCAAGGAAAACGGGCGGTTGGAGCAGATGCCCCTCTCCTCCAATCCAAAAGCTCCCTAAAAACCTAAAAGAGCTAAAAACAAAGGCCAAAAAAATAGATCCGTGATGGAGCAAGCTAAAAATTAGGGTTATGCTTTTTGTGAAAAAAAGGTTAACATTTGTAACAAAGTCCCCTTGTGTTAAATCACCCTGCCCCTTGCAATTTTTTTGGCGAAAATCCCTTTTGAAAAAAAAAATCGCCTCTCCCTAAAAAAATCCTGGATATGGGCCTGTGTGAAAAATCAAAAACCAAAAACCATTTTACCTTTCAAAAGATTATTCTAGTTCAAACAAGAACTATGTCCACATCTCCATGTACATGGGAGGCTTTGTAAGTCCTATACCTGTACCCCAATTGTGGCTATTACTTATGACAGCTAAGTAGACTTAACACCCAGGCTAGTATTCCTAAAAGGAGTCTAACTTAGACCTGGTTTAAAACGGGGTCAGTTTCTACTGAGTGGAACTTTTTTCTTTCAAAAACTGTGAAGGTTGATTATGTAATGGGTGAGAAAAATCCTCATGGATGGGCGCTCCGGACCATCACATGAGGAATTTTTTACCTGTTACAGGACATTTTAGAAAGAATTTGGAGGGAAAAGGTCCACTCTTGTCGGGACTAAACCCTGGTTAAGGGCAGGGGTGAACCTTGGTTCTCGAGATATATTGGTTTGGAACTTGCAAATATTTGATTATTGTATGTAAAAGTATACATTTCTAGAAAGAAAAATGACGGATGAACCCGATGATGGCATCAGATTAATGTAAAAACTTTCCATATTTTGAGAAAAATACTAAAAAAACACGATTTTCAGACAGCATAACAAAACAATTTGAATTTTCATGATTTCTATGTTATTGTTTAGAAACAAGACAATTTGTCTAGGATTTTTTTTCATTTTTTAAAAATAGAGCTTACTTTTCGAAATATAACGAAAAATGGCCAAAACGGGTGATTTTTAATTTTCTTTCCAAAATTTGAGTATATATTGGAGAATATCTTAACTTAGAAATCGAAAAGAACAAGTGAGAAAAACCGTCCATAGAGAAGACCGATTGCAATCGTAGGAAAGTTAAACCTTACCTTTTACTTCGGTATGTAGAGTTATCTTGTCTGAACATTTGCCAAATTTTTGCAAAAAATGAACATTGAGAAAATCCGTGTTGTAGTAAAAAAGTGACTTTACGCCATTTCAAGTGTTTCTTCTTTATCAAATAACTTTAGCTTTGAAACTTCAAAATGAGTATGTTGGGCAAGTGATCAAAATACCTTCTTTATGTACTAACTCCAGAAGTTAGAATTGAAATTTCATCTGGTCTAAATAGCCGCTTTGTTTCACATTTTCAAATATTATTTTTCGTTTTTCCAAGATGCGTTCGAGCAAAAGTACATTAAACCATGCGCAAGCCTTCCATACGCAGCAAAAATTACGTGCGACGCGATGGTGTTGCCTTGCGCTGACGGCGTGAAATGTGCTTAAATTCCCCCGGTTTATGACCAAGTGGTTTTTGTGACTTTAAATGGTCAATAGCTGTTTATTTTAAATCGGCAAAAAATACAGCTCAGGATTGTCCGCAGTGGATAACCTTTGTTGGAACTATTTAACACAGTTTGTGTTTAAAATGTGCCAAAAATCAGAATTCGTGTAAAAACAAAAGCCCAGGGTTGACACCTGCCTTAAACCCAGGTCTAAATGTAGTCTCCTTTTAGAATACCAGCCCCATGTTTACAGAGCTTAAAGGTAAAAAACAATGCCTTACAATTTCACAATTCCAACACACTGCCCTCTAAATGCGAAATGATGATCACAGATATTGCAAATGTTTGGTGCCCAAAAGCATGGATTCAGATGACATTCAATAGGACATCGTTCTTCAATTCGTGAATTCTGAAGTTAAAAAAATACTGTATAACATTTGCTGTACTTTCAAAGTGTACATTCCATAAACTACATCTCTTCCACTCCATTATTTCTTTTAAATTAAAGCGAATAACATTTCCATAAAATAAGACAACAAAATTACTCATAAAACCCATTTCACACACATTTATATTAACGGTGCAATCAGGTGTGCAATATTATTTAATCCAGTTTCTAAAACAATGCATTTTAAAAATGCTCTGGTCTGCAAATAGGCACATATATTTTATTTGGATTTGGGTTATTACAACCAAGTGGAACATAGAAAAGCAATACCTCACGTGGTGGGAATCTGTAAAACCACTCTATCCTTAAATAAAGCGTTATAACTAGCGAAGAGGTCACCCAAAATGTCCAATTTTGTTCAGGGACAGAATGTAGAAAGTCAGTTTCTTCCATTCTGTAAAAGTTTATATTGCAAAAATATTAAAGAATATGAGATGATGGGGATTAACTTGGTATAGTCATGGGCAGAATTAGGTAAACCACTTGCGCATCTGATGTAACTTGATAGAGCAGAAACAGATGCTTGCCTTACATAACAATCCGTGAGCGCCATAAGCGTATTAAAAAGTTACTCACATGAATAGTAGTCTGGTCATCCATGCAAGTTTGAAGGATATGAGGCGGTGTAGTCTTTACTTATGACCCTCTGAATATTGGAATTTCACACCGGTACATGTTTTTGAGGTGACCCCCCCTCAAATTAAAATTGCTGTAGCATGAAAACGAAAAAAGTACAGAGCTCAAATTTTCAGAAGTTCAGTTTCTCATGAATATCTTTCAATACACCAAAAAGAAAGAATATCCATGAGGTGATGGTGCTACTGATTGTTGAATTGGAATGGAATGAACCTCTGCGAGTGCTCAAAAAACCCTAAGTCAATGGAGGCAATTGAACATTTTAATTTTTGTTTCAACATGCTCACTCAAACTCTACATTAAAACTACTCAAGGTTGTTACTGATACCGATTGCCAAACCTTACATACACACAGATCATGATTGACTATTCTGGCCATGGCTATACAGGGTGGTCCCAAAAAAAGTGGTGCAAGAGATCAAACACCGATTTCTCAAAAAACTGCTTAAGCTTGATTTCATTTTCAGGAGAATAATAAATAATCTTCTGTATCAAGTGTGCAAATCCAATGACAATCCGCACACGACAAACAGAGATTAAAGATTATTAAAAGGCCCTTGTTTTTATCCATTCCAAGGGATTTACACAGTTAGTATTATCGGTACATCAGAGAGATTTGTGGCCAGTCGCGTGCATTGACAAAATGATAACCTTAGAAGGGAATCTGACGGTGAATATTGCTACTAAATAATCCCCCCCCCCCCCCCCCCCCCTGTGCTGTAGCTGAACAATATCTTACATAATCTCTAACAATATAACTTTTTAAGCTGAGAGCCCTGATGTGTACTCATTTCCAAAGGGGCTTACCGTTGAAATATTCATTGTTGGGAGTGCATTGTACACTGGAACTAGATTTTAAGAAAGACAATGGGATGTTATTGAATTGACATCTAACAAATTTAAAGTAACAAAATTATTAAATGTGTGATCCTCTTAGGTTAGTTCAATGAACACGAATGCCACATTCTTCCCAATGTGTATTTATAAAACCTTCACAAAGATGAGAAATGTCAAGAAAAACGTGCCTGGTATCGTGGTGTCATTACACATTTAGGTCTGGTTTAACAGATGGCTGGCCAACAGGCCATGTCAAGCAAGGGCTTTCATATCACTAAGCATTTTAATTTATTTGTACTGTAAAAATAAATGGATATGATTGGATATTCAAGCACATTGACACCTTAGTTAACAAGTGATATATTTAAGCAAAAATCATTATCATGGAAATTGCAAGGGTTCACAGCTTCCTGGTGAGAAATTGGCACACAAAAAATAAAAAAAATTATTTAGTTTTTTTTTTTTTTTTTTAATTTTTTAGGTTTTTTCTTTTTTTAATAATTTGCCATTAAATAATTGTAAAAAAACTAATATTTGTGCATTTTGGTTGTTCCTCAGTTATGAATTTAATGGAAATAATTCATGAATACAGCAGTTAAATTCATGTGCTAGAAAACAACTCTCGACAGCAGAACGGACAACTGCTGTTAACTGTGTAATCCCATTGGAATGGGTGAAAAAACAGATGGTTGCCCTTTAATAATCCGTCAGATCTCTGGCTTGTGTGGGCGGATTGTCATGGGCTTTGCACAATTTATACAAAAGAGTATGTTTAATATCGCCATAAAAATAAAATTCACAGTTCAGCAGTTTTTTTTTGAGAAATCAGGTTTATCTGCTGCCACAACTTTTTTGGACACCCTGTAGATGAAAAGAGAAAAAACATTATCTTCTCGGTTCCCAACCAGGGCAAGCATTAAAGGGGAATTTCGTGATCCACGTAAGCCTCGTCCCCACTTAACCCGGAGCATGGAACCGTCGCCCTAGTATAGTATGGTGTGTCAATCTACGTGTAAATTGGTCCTACTTTTGATTAATTTACGATTTGACTTTTTACGTCCAGAACATGGACAGAAATCTAACAAAGCAGTCTAGGGGGCACGTTAATACAAGCGTGTTTGTAATAACATCCAATATGCATTGTCGGAAATCCACTGAATTTTGGAACTAAACTTTTTTGGAAATAACCTTTTCGCAGGATATCTAGTGAACTATAGCAAAAATTAGATGCTAGGTCATAAATGCACCATGGGGTTATTAGTATTGAGGCCCACTTTTTACATATGAAGTTTTGCATTTGAAGTTATGAGTTTTTTTCTCCCGTGATGATATTCATCTAAAAAGTTAGTATAACAAAAATTCTAATATTTTAAGCAATGACACAACTATTTTAAAACAAACAGGAACTGCTTGTTGACTTAACTGGAGCTCAATGCTGAATACTTAAATGTGTAATGAAATATAACTTTTTGACTTTAACCATTAAATTCTGGGAAACTCCAGTAAATTTGAGACCAATTGTCATTTAAATAGTCAAAGACTTCCAAATCCAGTAGAATTAAGGTTGTGCATGCAAGCAAGGGAAGGAAAATAGAGCAACTTGAAGAATGCATCTGGTGCATAAAAGATGCAAAATCTTAATCCTTTAAGCCTAACTAGTTTTTTTAGGTACAAATCTAAAAAATTTCTTGTTTTGTTATGCTTGTTAAAGAGGGGAAAGGAGAAGGTCAGCCTTCTAACAAAAGTAGTTACATTTGGAGGACTTTAATAATCTTATAGTTTGGTCCTTATTAATGATTATGAAACTTCAAAACAAACCTATTTACCATTATTGACTAATGCAACCAGCTTTCATTCAACATGCGGTAAAACAGGACAATGAGACCACGATTTCTTAATGATACACGTTTGTTGCTAGTTAGTGATTAGAGTACAGTTATTCTGCAGCATATTAAATATTCTTATTGCTTAGATTCCTATCAATTTTGGTGATATTTTGCATTTAAATTTATTAAGCCGCCCCCCAGTAATTGAACACAAATACACTGCTATAAATTTCATCTTATAAGAGTAAAAACTTATCTTGAACATTCAATGAATGTTTGTTTTGCAATGAGCTTCACATGTATGATGATGACAGGTAATAAATTGATACCAGTACAAAGTGTTTTTGCGGTACATTAGGGTCCTGGAGTGCTATTTATTCTCAATTCCCAAGGCCTAGGGGTAAATATTTTTTGTGAGCAAACCCATTGGTGACATAAAATTATGAGAAGGAAAGAGAAATGTTACAAACATTCTGCAAAAACAAAAATTTAGTCTACTGGTTTCTTAAAACCCTTCAGAGCAAATAAAAAAATAAACAAATTCCATCTCCAAGAGTAGTTTAATGGTATTACAAAATCCAACATGGCCTATTTGTTCCACCGAGGTCCCCCCTTAATTTTTGCAGAAAACTCATCACATCCCAATTTCAAAAAGAGAGCTTACAGCCACAGAGGGTAAAGCTCTCATATTTATGAAAGTGCAATGCATTTGCTTTCTCAAAAAATGTTCCATTGCATTGTGTTTACAATTTGCCTCTAATTTGCCATTTATGGTCTTTTAAATTCCTTTCCTGATATTTTTGCTGCTCATATAAATACATCATAAATTATTGGTGAATTACTAAAGTGTATTGCCTTAAGGAGAAATATCTGACTTACAGGAATGATTAGCATTTTTTACACAGGGCCCTACTCCCTCAGGCTGATGGCCTGCTGGGAACGTATGTCATTTACAGCAAATCAAAAGAAATTACAATCTAATACTGAGAAACCTTTATAGTCCATACAGCTGCCATCATCAGATTTTCAGTTCGTTGTACCCAGTTATGATTAATTTTCCCATATATCACATTGAAGGGGATGTCCCCAGACTAGGATTAGGTATGTTTCCCCACGTAAAGCTGCACGTTAGCGTCTCCTGTCCATTCAAAATGGATGCCATTGTTTTATGTAAAACCGCCATTTAATTTCATTTTAGATAGAAAATTTTATCCACGACTACACGAAACAAGTCTAAGGCCTGAAGGGGTTAAAATTTCTAGGCGTCCAAGATGGCCGCCGCAAGAGGCATAGTTTGCAAATGAAACATAAATGGACACATGGTTGAAATAAGAACCTGGGTGATATTTTGGGAGCTACGAAAGGAATGTATGGAATTTATATTTACGTACAGGCTTGTTTTTTAAAGATGGCGGTGATTATATTCGCTCCTAGGATACGTAAATCAAGAAGAAAGCAGCCCTACGGTCTTTTCGATGTGATTAAACAACACTTGCTAATAATGACCCTTAATCAGGTCCAAGATGTAAAAAATTAAAGTGGGGTATTGGCTTGTCCTAGAGAGTGCTGTTACTATGCTGGTGATATTTCGTGGCCATATAACGTGGTTAAACTGAAACTAAAGAATTCATAGGAAGACAACAGCTCATATCAACCTGACAATAAAATCATAATAAAATGGGTGTGGACTGTATTTAAGGACTACTCAGTGACGGTCACAGGTGTTCCAGTAAAAAATAAAAAATATGCTTATGAAGAAGTAAAAATTGTCTATATGTAGAAGTAAAATTTAAATATGGTAACCTAACATTCTTTCGAGCCCCCATCAAGTGAACTTTGTTCCGATCTGTACCACAGGCTCCTTCCGATCTCTAATGCCGTGATCAGGTTCCTTCCCAGCGTAACTTGGGTGAGTTGTATGCAATTATCCAGAAAGTACGAGAGGAAATGCGGAAAATGTATCAATAGTTTTCGTTATGGTTCTTTTTAAATTTTTTTTAAAAATTTTGGTTCGAAAAAGATGGAAGGGGTGTTTTCGCTTGATTTATGTCCCCCGGGCGGGTATAACCACCCCCATCATGAGTTATGATCATGTCCGCAATACACAAATGTCATTAAATCTCATTTTGGTGCTCTCAAATTATTACTGCATTCTTAACCCATCTTTTTGGCCACATTAGTACATTAACAAAAACATGCCTCATACCGGCGGCATCTTGGACACTTAAATGTTTAAGCCCACTTCAGTAAGGTGAACTGTATTTCGTTAGTCCTGGATAAATACTATCTATAATGAAAATACAATAGCAGTTTTCATTAAAACAATGGTGGCATTTTGAAACAGGCATCAGTACGCGCTAATGTGCAACTTTCCGGGCGGAAACATACCTAATCCTAGTCAGTGGGAAAAATCCCCTCAAGGTGATATATTGGACAATTAATCACCAGGGTGGTGCAACAAACTCGAATGTTAAGGGCCCGTACAGAAACTGGCTTATGGACTATTATTTTAAACACATTAAATTCCACATGTTTGAATATAATCCCGGTTTGAGAATAAAGGCTTTGCCCTAAATTCTTGTAGAGGGCATCATGTGTTCCACAAGGATCTGTACAAGACCATATTATTATTACCCATATGGATTAATGATCATGCATCTACCGGTGCGGGATTGATGTTCCCATCTGTGTACTTACGGATAGGACATCACAATGATATAATATAAATACCTCTTATTAATCTTGACATAATAAATTTCAGGGCAGACATCAAAAAAAAAAAAAGCATGTCAAACTGATGTTATTCTGAGAAGGCAAAATTTGGAAAAAAATATACTACAGTAATTCTTCAGTTAAAAAAAGTAACCAATCGTAGCACAGGCTAGTGTTTGCATTATGCCCCCGAATTCCTTTGGCATTCATTCATAGGTTGCATTGGCTGTAGTACCCACTACAAAACATCCAAACTCCAAAGTGTCTTGTTTTTAAGTGTTAGGTCAAAAAAAGAATTAGGGAATTGGACTTCAAAAGAAAACACTTGAAACCAAGACCAAAAC